>JAIUZE010015408.1:0-16931 GCA_022085475.1 Heliosperma pusillum
TTGTGTCCCGGCTTGGTGGGTTTATATCCAAGTCAGGGCATGGCTGCCTAGTCTACTTTGGGAACGGAGCCAGCTTAAGTACTAGCCATCTCTGCTTAGGGGGTCGCCTAGTAGAGTTTCTCATAGACGGTTATGTCATGGGACGGGGAATGGAATAGCTGTTGTCGCTAGGTCTGATCAGTCTAGGACTAGGATGTTTTCCTACCTTGTGTTATAGCCTCGAGTTACAGATGACTATTGACGGTGCTAAGAACTTATGCCTGTTTGTAGAAGTATTGGTCTTTCATGTTTGTATGATTCTATGAGTTCTAGAAGGTGAGATGCAAGCCGGCTAGGATTGATAGAGTTTGTATTACCGATTGTTAACCGATTCACATGATTACGTGTTGATTAGGGTTTGAGTGTATCACGGCCATGTTTCTGAGAGGACCCTCTGAGCTAGCATACCAGCTTCCCTCCCTCGAGTTATAGTTTATTATCGGTCTCACATGATAGCTTTCACATGCTAGGTTATTTGTTAGTTATCTGTTTCATAACATGAAAAGCATATCATATATGTTTAAGTTTTGTATTTTCCATATACATTGCTTTTATGTTATTCATGTTTCATTAAACTCGACATTTCGTGTCTGGGAGAACTCGGAGTTACTCCCCACTGACTGTGGCTTCCGTGTTTATATTTAATGCGGTCGAACAGGTGGTGATGCATATTTGGGGTACATTGACGAGCTAGCGAGCGAAGTATTTACCTTGGACCTATATTCGGTTCTTAGATTGTATATTATTATATACTCTTTTCATTCCGTATTTATAGGGGAGATATGTCTCCCGTCTTGTATAATTCTTATGTATAATATAAATTTTATTTTGTAATGAACCTTTTTATTTATGACACCCTTTGTTATGTATTTAAATTATTTTTTTTCTTTCCGCAAATTTGAGGGTGTCACAATGTATCATTCTTGCCCACGTTGCTTTTGGGTTATGATTCATTATGTTTTCAAGATTTATGTTGAGATTTGTTTCTTGATGGTATAGTAGCCAATGCTTGCAACCTTGTCCTGGTATTGTTTGTTATGTTTGCTTGAGGACAAGCAAAGGTTTAGCTTGGGGGAGTTTGATAAGTGAATATTTGTATGATTTTAACCCCCACTTTAGCTCGGTTTTATATGTCATTTGTGCTTTGTTAAGCCATTTTACGAGCTAATATCGTCTTCTAGGCGATTTCCTGTGTTCTAAACTGTTTTGTAGGGAAAGTGACATTTCTACGCCCTTTTTCTATATTCCCGAGCATTTGCCTAGAACCCAACGATTCGAAGAAGCAAGCTTGACTAAGTGAAAGGCATTTCAAGAAGGTTCACTAATTCGAAAGAGAGAAGGAGTAAAGACAGTTTCGTAGTTGTCGGAAGATCAATCAAATGGGCGAAAGAATTCATCGCTTTACTTCAAACCCTATCAACAAACCCGATAAAAGAGGTCAAGGGGGATGATGGAAGTCAAGTCAAGCAAAGGAAAATGAAACGTTAGTCAACCGCTTCTAGATGTCCACTTACCTGATCGGGTAAGTGTGTACCCGATCGGGGATCCTTGATGATCCAAGCATGACGGCTTCAACTTCCTATTTTTGTCCTATGTGTTTAATGCCCGACCTCTTCTCCACGAAACCCTAATGCTATATATAGATGCTCTAGCCCATCTTCTTAAGTCATCTTTATCTTACACAATCATCCAACACACAACAATCTTCTTACACATCTTCTTTAGAATAATCTTTTCTTTTCTGTTTAGTTTTTCTAGTTTAGATTATCTTCTTCTTTTGTCTTTTGTTCTTAGTTTATTTCTGTCCATTTCAAATCAAAACATTAGTTTAGTTCAATAAAAAATTCACTTTTTGTAGTCTACTTTGTTGGGTACAAGAGTTGTAATTCAAGGAACGATTATTCTATGCAAGGGATTTCTATTATCGTTATCACTTTCGTTGTTGATCGTCCTTAGGTATTCCTAATTTATCCTTAGTTTATTATCCTTTATTGTTTTCCATTTGATTGTTATTTTCTATGCATATCATTTAGATTCATTTTCATGTTGTTATAATCGTAGTTTCATTTCTTAGTTTGTCAAATAGCGTCGTTATTATCGCCACTTAGAGAGTCTTAAATCATCGTGAAAAACCAACTAAACATGTTTATCCTAGTTTTCATTGTTAATATCATCTTAAACATAATCATGAGTGAGTAGTCACCTTTCTAGGGTGTAGGGTAGCCATGTTAGATTGATTAAAAGATGATAATTGGATAAAAGAAATTGTGCCTTTAAAACATTGTGTCTATGCATGTTTGGACTTTAACGATAGGTGACGATTCCTGATCACAATCATTGACTAGTATGGAATTCTTTTCCAAGGTAGACATACGAGATTTGAATAGATAAAGCATGACATGGTGGATTAAGACCTAGTAAATCGCCTAAAAGCCTGCTAGACCATCTGATCTATGATTGTAATGAACACACCATTCTTACGAACGCGCAATGAATTATTTGCATATCCTAAATCCAATTTCATCAATATGTCAATCTACATGTGTGAACCTACTTCCCTAGATGCTTCTCATTATTGTTAATTCATCATTTGCTTTATTGTTTTCATTTTAGTTTGCTTATATTTTGTTTTATTTATGTTCTTTATTAGTTTAGAATTCAAAACCTCAAAACCCAGAAAATCGTTAGATAAAACTCAATTGTGAGACGACTCACAATCCATAGGAAATACCATCTCCCTGAGGATCGACCCCTACTTCCCTAATTACATTAATTTGTTATTAGCCTAGTCTAGGTAAATTATCTTTGTATTGGGCTTGCGACAGGCCCGATCAGGGTAACTATACAACAAGGCTAGATTGCAACTGCAACCCTTCATCTTTTCAATTGATTTTTTTTTTCTGTGGGGTAGTATTTTATACCCTTTACTACTTAATGGGTTCGCCCGTGTCTATACCCATATTATTTTGGACTTACGCTTTGGAAATGACTTTATTTACGTGACCCATCCTATATTTACCTTAAGGTCTTTTGTTGCTTATGTTTTAATTTCCTCTTACTCCCGCTACGACTATTCATAAGTTGCAACCTCAGTCTCGCCCGTGTCTTTCTTAGCTATCCCCCTAATCAACGTGGATACAAATGCTTCGACATGTCCACTAATAAAAATATAATTATTCTTCATGTAGCTATTTTGATGAATCAATTTCCCTTTTAATAAGGTCCATTGCCCCGACTAAAAAACCTGCGATTTTTTGGATGATGGAATGTCCCCGTACGTCCTTCACCACCTGAACATTGCGCATGGCCGCACGCCTAATTAGCACCACCTTGTCCAACCACTCGCGCTGACCATGGAAATTATAAATCAGATGCCAAATATAGTAAGCCCCCAACTTCCCTTCGTTAATTTGAGCCACACTATTGCCATATATTTGATCCCTCGTGACTCCATATCGGCCCTTAATGAACTTAATTGGAAGCTAGCTATGGGTGACGAATATAGGACTTCGGGTACTTGTTCCTGCACCATCTAATGTGAATGTTCGACACAAAGTGCATTCTAATGGTTCTTTTGAAATGTATAAGGCTCGTCTGATGCTACCATTAGCACGGTCATTTGTATCGCTCAATCCAAGAAATGGTCCATTAATCAATTTGATGTAAAGAACGCATTTCTTCATGGCCCCCTCAATGAAACTGTGTATATGCATCATACTCTTGGTTATCGGGATAAACTTCCTCCCGATTATGTATGTCTACTCAAGAAATCCCTCTATGGTCTAAAACAAGCACCTCATGCTTAGTATAAACGATTTGCGGAATATGTTTCTCACATTGACTAGCTTTCATCATAGCAAGGTTGACCACTCCTTATTTGTTTTTCGTCAAGGTACTTATATTGCATATCTTTTACTTTTAGTTAACGATATTATATTGACTTGTTCATCTAATCGACTACGTGAACTCATTATGTGCAATCCGCGTTCCGAATTCGTCATGAAAAACCTCTGTTCCCCCCACTATTTCTTAGGCATCTCAGTTAAAATGCAGTCACCTGGTATGTTTTTCTCTCAATTAAAATATACTTAGACGATCATTGAACGAGCTGGTATGTCCTCTTGCAAGCCAGTTGACAATAAGCCCGAGCTTAGTGCAACTCTGTCGCATCCTTGTGCCAACCCTGCAGTGTATAGTAGGCTCGCCGGAGCTTTATAGTACCTCACTTTCACACGGCATGATATTTCTTACGTTGTGCAACAAGTGTGTTTATTTATGCACAGCCCTAAGGATAAGCATATGCATGCTCTCAAGCCTATCATCTGCTACATCTATTGTAACAACCCAGATTTTCTAGACTTGTATTGAAGTCCAAAAATAGGAAACAATGGAAGACAAATTATATATCTGAGTCCGTAACTGATTAGCTAATTCAAACTATTACATAAGTGTTCAACATTATCATAACTTAAGTCATATTAAAGAATATTATTGATGTAGATTAAGAAGCTAGCTAATCCATTCTTCAAGATCCAAGCCCAAGTCCAAGGAAGAGTCGGTCTTCATTCTAGCGGAATCTGCTGTTAAAAGTCATATAGAAGTATAGGATATACAAGTATATAAAAGAAAACAACAGCTAAGTCAATCGATGATCAATATATTTAAAATATGCAACATAAGATGAATAATCACCAACTAATCAAATCACATATTAATATTTTATGAAAAATAAAAAAATAAAGAGTCGGGAATATATGTTTTAAAACTTTATCACGACATAACCTACCTATTATTACACAGGTTGCAAATACTATTACTTTATTCAAACTCGTATAATGATATATATATCGCCAATAATCCTCATACCAGGGGGCTTACATTATTACCCTTGTTTACCATATGACATAAGCACGTTTATAATTAAATTCTTCCTCTAAACTCCAGGGTCGAATGCCGGTGCGTGGGTTTGATAGACCCACACCACGGACTAAACACCGCCCGGCTGATAATCCCCGAAATCTATCAATCCATCAAGACCTTCGGAAACCTGGATGCGATCCGCCTAACACGTACGAGACTGATCAAGTCACCACCTAAAGTATTGCCACACTCCCGCCTACTCTCGAGTCAATGTCAATACACCCAAGACCCTTCGCACGCAATATACGGTTTTATACGGTTAAGCTAAATCTTATTCTTCCATGTCTATACGTACACAATAGTATAAACATGCTTTCCCCCTCGTAGAGATTCTGAATTACCTCATAAAAATGCCCAATAAAATGTAAAGTATATTTTTATATTCAAAAACAATTTTTCCATTGTATTATTTCTCGTAACCAAGTTCGACTAGGTAAAATAAATTTCGTTTCCTTGGTAAAACTTTTGTTCCAACACATAGCAAACAATTTAATTTTCACGGTTTTCGAAAGTCGATTGTGTCCCTATTTATAAGCCGGGATTTGGCTACTAAACATAATTATTGGGTCTGGTGGGTCATAGACCCATTTGACCCTAGTTAGCTAAATTTGACCATTTTGATCAATGGTCGATTTTAAAACTCATAATAATCAAGATGGTTATTACTATATTGATAGCTAATCATAGTTACACATAAAGTTTTTGAACATTAATTAGTATTTATGATAATTATATTTTTTTAAGTCCCAAAATAGAATGGGGCATAATTTAACAAGTCTTTCACCACTTTTCATTTTTAACTCTGTTTAAGACGGTTTTAATTACTATTCAGGGAAATAATCCCCAATTGATAACCAAATGTTCGGATCTATTTTCAATAATAAATACATTTTTAAGGTTATACAACCCTAATGAAGCTAATTTTTGCATTTAGACTCGTAATATTATAATTAAACAGTGGGTAAAATTTCTGAATAAGTCGTGAGTTAAAACTCTATAAATTTAATTTTTAATGAATCGTTTATGTCACAAAAATCGGTTTTAATGTTTTAAATTCGGTTTTGACTAAAACTTAACCAAAATTTCGACCCATAATTGATTTTACATAATACTAATTTCATTTTATGGTCTCAAATTTTAGTCTCATAAAGTTACCATATTTTAATTTTATTTACTCTAAATCTAAAGGTTTTAAGTTGTAACACACTCATAAACCAAGGTGCCTTACAAGACCTCCTTAGCACATGGGAGTGCTACCATCTCGGTTGCCCGAGGTATTAAATATCACAACAATGCATTAGAAACAACATTTATTAATTTACTGTTTAAATGTCAATACATAACCAAACAGATGGCATACCATCTGACCAAATTATCAAATCCAACAATACTAAGATGTCCAAAACTGAATAACACTGTTTAAAGACCCTAAGGTTCAAGACTCCAACTCACACGCGAAAGCTAGACACACTCGGTGATCCCATCCTCGATCCCACGCAATGCTAATGATTACCTGCGATCACCTGCTCACTATTCCCTAATGGATCACAGAAGATTTGCAAAACAGTATAGGGGTCAGTATTCGTATCTACCGACCAATGTATAAGAAGCACAAGGGAAAGAAACTGGAGGGCCACCGCAGCGGTTACCTCGGTAGACTCAGGTTACCAGCCTGCTTTACAAATCCATTTATTGACCCTGGACCGTAGCCGCAGGCGTCGAACTTTCATCTTGCCACAACAAGATAACCCGGAACATAAATGTGCACATCCCCCACGTGGCAGGATAAACATGGCGGTGAACTCGAGGTGTGACCTGTCTCCCAACAGGATCACCAACCATAGTAACCATAGTAACATCGACAACAACTCCCCAATCTCCATCATCATCACAACAGTGACCAAGAACATTAATCACATATCGAATATCACATATAATGAATCAACAATCTCATGCCATCAATTAGCATAAACAAATACTTAGTAGGAAACCCTACCTTATAGCAATTTTGATAGCAAGAAGAAGTCAAAAGTATTCTTCTACAAAGTCCCCTTCTATAATAATACGATTATACAATCAACACTAAATTCTCTCCCTTTTCCCAATTAAATCAAAATAGGAACACAATATAATCGATCAAAAACAAAGAGACTTACCAAGCAATCGATCTGTGTAGCAAAAGGGATGAATCAGGCACGAGATGATTAAAGGTTCTTGAGGAATTTGAGAGGATTTGAGAGTTTAGGGTTTGTGATTATGCGTAAACTAATTTTTTTATGAAACCTGATCCTCCTAATGAGCTCTTAATCATCCGTCCAATTTAACCCTAGATTCCTTCGTACTCGTTCGAGTAGGAATTACTCGGTCGATTGCCGATATGGATCGGCCGAGAACACGAGATCGAAACACCACTAAAATCACCAGCCAAATTTACTCGGTCGAGTGGCCTCTACTCGGCCGAGTACCATATGCACTCGGTCGGCTGAGTACCATATGTACTCGGTCGAGTAAGCACTACTCGACCGAGCCCCCAATACTCATAAATACGGAGTATTACAGTCTTCTCTTCTCAAGAACAAAGTTCGTCCTCGAAGTTCACAACTCATACTCGTTCACACAAACACGCTATCAACTAAACACAACCGAAGACGCCACCTACCACACATATGATAGACATATGTCACAATAACACATAACATATGTCACAATAACACATAAACAGCACATGGTAAACATATGTCACAACAACACAACACCACACATTTGACACAACATAGCAAATCAATACTACATAACAACTTTAACTATGACATATTACCATGATATACTACCCAAGACACAACACTATCGTCATGCACTACCTCTTTCCCCTCTTAAGAGAAGGTTACGTCCTCGTGACTGAACATACGTCCTCAAAGAGATACAGGTACTTCTCCCTCATTACAGCTTCATTCTCCAAAGTTTCTTCCTCCACGTTATGGTTCGACCATAACACCTTTAGTAGCGTTGTCTCCTCATTCCTGGTCTTGCGCAGCTTTCGGTCCAAGATCTCCTTTGGAACTTCAACATAGGTGAGTGCCTCATCTAGCCCGATAGTCTCAGCCTCAAGAACATGAGACGGGTCACTCACATACTTTCTCAGCTGCGAAACATGGAACACATTATGGACCCAGTCAAGAGCAGGTGGTAAGGCCATACGATAAGTCACCTCTCCAACCCGATCCAAAATCTCATAGGGGCGTTTGATATTCTGGCTCAGCTTGCCCCTCTTCCCAAATCTCATTACCTCACGCATAGGTGACACCTTCAAGAGGACTTTTTCACCCACCTGGAACTCGATATCCCGACGATGTAGATCTGCTTAGCTTTTCTAGCGATCTTGCGCTGCTTTCATCTTCTGACTAATCAACTTCACTTGCTCCATCATGTCCTGAACCATATGGGGTCCAAGAACTACCGCCTCCGAACCGTCGTCTTAAAACACCGGACTCCTGTATATCCTTCCTTACAGAGCGTGGAACGGTGCCATCCCAATACTAGAATGATATCTAATGTTGTAGGAGAACTCTATCAAATCCAGCTTATCTTCCCAGCTTCCACCAAAAGATAGTACACAACCTCACAGCATATCCTCCAAGGTCTTGATCGTGCTCTCTGTCTGGGCATCCCTCGCAGGGTGAAACGTTGTACTAATCTTCAAGGTCGTCCTCATTAGTAATTCCAGTTCCTTCTAGAACTTAGAAATGAACCTTGCATCCCGATCAGAAACTGCTATGTCGTTCGGCACCACATGCTTCCTGTAAGCTAACGCGAGCTCAATCTTGCTCCAAGTATCCTTCATCGGCACGAAATGTGCTGACTTGGTCAAACGATCCACAATCACCCAAATCATGTTATTCCCCTTCTGCGATATCGGAAGTCCCACCACAAAATCCAAGGAAATAGACTCGCATTTCCACTCCGGCACCTCTAACGACCGAATCTTACCTTGTGGTCTCCTTTGTTCCCCTTTTACTTGCTGACATACCAAACACCGAGCTACAAACTCAGCTACCTCCCTCTTCATCCCCAACCACTAAAAAGTCTTCTTTAGGTCCTTGTATAACTTATCCCCACCCCGATGAACTGAATGAGGAGTGCAATGAGCTTCAATCAAGATTATCTTCATCAACTCCGGATCACTAGCCCAGCACCATCGTCCCTCGAATCTCAAACTACCATCTCCATGAATCGAAAATCTATGAGTAGTACCTTCCTCTACTCCCTTCTTCCACTGCTGAATTTTCGGGTCCTCTAACTACTTACTCCTAATGTCATCATACAACTCAGGCTCAATCATCAGATCACTAGTAGCATCCCCCTTCCGAATCACATGGATCCCCATTTTTGCTACCTCGTCTCTCAATCTTATCAAAGACATCGCTGTGCACACGGAATTTACACTCTTCCGACTCAATGCATCAACAACTACATTGACCTTCCCCTCATGGTAGATGATCTCCCTGTCATAATCACCGATCAGCTCCATCCACCGCCGCTGCCCCATATTCAGTTACTTCTTGGTATAGATATACTTCAGACTCTTATGGTCCGAAAATACCTTAAAACAGGCACCCTATATATAGATAGTGCCTCCAAATCTTCAGCACGATCACCACCGCCCCCAACTCAAGATCGTGAGTAGGGTAATTCTCATAAGGTTGCAACTGTCTCGACGCATAAGCAATCACCTTACCATTCCGCATCTACACACATCCCAAGCCACACTTCGATGCATCCGTATACACTTCAAAGTTCTCACTCCCCTCGGGTAATGCTAACACAGAAGCCGTGGTTAAACGCTCCTTTAAGGTTTTGTAACACCCCGTATTCTTATAATAAATTTTATCCGGGAATTTATTTATTAAAATAATTATTTTGCTAGTTTAATTATTTAATGCGTATTTAACGCTTGCGATCTCTATTTTGTTATTTTACGTTTTTACATAATTTGAATAAGTTAAAATGTCCGCGCACGATTTTACTATTTTAATTTAATAGCCTATATAAACGCTTTGAGCATTTTAATTATACTAAATCTGATTTATAATTGGATTATCCATCTTGTGAGCTAATAGATCAGAAACCCACTTAAACTCTCTTATAAATAGAAAATCTAACCTAGCAAGTAGGTTGCTCATTTTATTTGCTTTGTACATGCGTTTTGGCCGCACCATCTCTCCCTTCCTCTATTTTCATTTTCTCTCTTTAACTCCATTGTTCTGCAACTTTCTTCATCCAAATCAAATATAAACTATATATTTATAATCCTAGCCCTTACAAGACTTTGAAAGTAACGTTATGGTGCGGTGTACTATAACAAGACTCGTTGTGGTTACATGGCGGTTTGTACCGTGGAGTCGACCCCTCGGTGAATTTGTTATGGAGGACTAACCTGTGATGGAAGAGAGTTATAGTTGATGATACTATAACCTCGCACGCATAATGTTATAGCTTGAAGTGCTATAACTTCACTAAAGTTGAGTGAAAGTTATAGCTCAAGGTACTATAACTTTGCTGAAGTTAAGTGAAGGTTATAGTTGATGATACTATAACCTGACACGCTTAACTAAGGTTATAGTTGAAGTACTATAACTTCACTAAAGTTGAGTAAAGGTTATAGCTGAAGTTACTATAACTTTACTAAAGTTGACTGAAGGTTATAGCTGAAGTTACTATAACTTCACTAAGGTTAAGTGAAGGTTATAGTTGGTGGTATTATAACATTGGATGTTATATGCTTTTGTGTATGGTATTATGGTAACTCAAACTATAACATGACCTTTGAGGTGTATGTTATAGGACAAGATACTATAACCTTGGTCATCTGTGCTTGTTTTATGTGTAGTGTTATAGTCAGATGGAGTATAACGCTATGTTTGCATATTGTATTGGTTATTCTTATTCCTATACTGTTGGACAGTCGGTTATACTGTTCTTGAGTTGAGTCGTGGCATTGTTCACGCATTGTTGGACAGTCAGTAATATTGTTTCTATGTTGAGTCGTGACGTTGTTCACGCATTGGTTTGTACAGTTAGTTATATTGTGCATTTTTTTGTTGCTGGTTGAAAAGATGACGGTAGTATCAGTTATATACTATTCGGAATGAACAAACGCTACCCTTCAGGGGTTTATTTTGGTCTATGGTCGGGATTGGTCAAAGGCAGTGGTTATACGCTCTGGTCCCCGAGTGTCGTTCGATGTACAGTTAATGCATCGAGAGTCTGGCTAGGTCTTAGACATATAGGCAGTGGTTATACGCTATAAATAGTACCGTGGAGGCAGTTGTTATACGCTCCACACAGATGGAGGTAATGGTTATACGCTCCGTCAGCTAGAGGCAGTGGTTATACGCTTTGGCAAGTTAGAGGAAGTGGTTATACTCTCTAACGGGCGTTCGCTTTATTCTCTATGCTTTGATGCTAGCATTGTGCCTTATGTTGCTATAGATCGTGTGCTACTTTGGGTCTAGAATGTATTGATGGTCTAGTGGTAGCATATGGTCTAGGTATGCAGGATTGTATTCATGTAGGTTTGGTTCCGTCTTGGTAAGTTCAAATGTATGTCATATTGTATAGATTGTTTCACATGTAATTTATGATTACTTTCAGTTGCTATAGGTTGTTATTAATTCAGCCTGTTGTAAACGTGACTGGGAGAGCATCTAGTTACTCCCGACTAATTGTCGACCCCCATTCTCAGGTTGAATTGGTTGCTGCTTGTCTTGATGCTTGGGCTGGAGAGACTCGTGGCGAGATTAATAAAGGAAGTACTCTAGTTTGAGAATATTAAGAATGTATTAGTTTGGATTTGGATTTGAGTATCGATTTGGATTGGTCAGGTGTTTCCGCCTCCTTGACCCTTGTTTCATCTTTGTACTCTGATGAATTATTTATTATTAAGGTATTTCTTTTGTTTTAAATATCCAGGTTGTTACAGGTTTGGAATTCCAACTCACAACTCTCATCCCAACAAAACTTGTTCTCCTTTCTCATTAACGCTGTCATAGGTCTAGCTATCGTCAAGAAGTCCTTCAAGATCCTCCTATAATACCCAGATAAACCTAGAAAACTCCTTACCTCAGCTTTATTCTAGGGTGCCCCCCAGTTAGACACCGCCACAATCTTACTAGGATCCTTTATTACCCCTTCCTTTGATATCACATGCCCCAAGAATGTCACATTCTCTAACCAGAACTCACATTTACACAATTTGGCGTACAACTGGTTGTCTCTCAAAGTCTGCAGCACGATCCTCAGATGCTTCGCATGCTCCTCCTTAGTCTTAGAATAGACTAAGATATCATCGATGAACACCACCACAAACTTATCCAAATACGGACTGAAGATCCGGTTCATAAGATCCGTCAATACCGCTGGTGCATTAGTCAACCTGAACGGCATCACCACATACTCATAATGCCCATATCTCGAATGAAACGTCGTCTTCGAAATGTCACTATTCTTTATCCTCAACTGATGATACCCCGATCTCAAGTCTATCTTCGAGAATACTCCTGCTCCACTCAACTGGTCAAATAGATCGTCTATCCTAGGTAATGGATACCTATTCTTCACCGTCACATGGTTCAACTCACGGTAATCAATGCATAACCGTAAGCTGTCATCCTTCTTCTTCACAAATAGTACTGGCGCACCCAACGGTGAGTCACTAGGTCTAATGTACCCCTTGTCTAGTAACTCATTCAGCTGCTTCTTCAACTATTCAAGTTCGTTCGGTCCCTTACGATACGGGGCCTTAGAAATTGGTCCCGTACCCGGCTTCAACTCCAAGTTAAAATCCACATCCCTCTTCGGAGGTAATCCCGGTATTTTATCCGGAAAGACATCACCGAATTCATTCAACAGTTCTATTTGATCCGCGGTCGGCTCCTGAACTCGAGTATCCCTCACATGGCACAAGATCATAAGATATCCCTTCCTCAGGTAAGTCTTCAGCGTCATTGTTGTTTTTAACTTCACCTTATGCTTCACCACAAACCCCCGGTATGACACTATAACTCCCTTTGGTCCCCTTTGGTGCCCTTTGGTTCCCTTAGAGACACCTTCTTCTGATGGCAGTAAATATTAGCTTTGTGTCTACCCAACCAGTCCATCCCGACAATAATTTCAAATCCATGTAGTGGAAACTCAAACATATCAACAGGGAAGTTCACCTACCCTACATACATAGACACTTCTCTATACAGCCTGGTACAACATACAGACTCTCCAGAAGGTATAAATACCTCATCATTTAAAGACTTACTACCCTCCAGCCCCAATAATACAGCATGACTCCTTTAAATGAAAGAATGGGTTGCCCCCGAATCAAACAACACGAATGAAGGAACATGATTAACAAGAAAAGTATCAGTAACCACCTGAGCGTCCGCATCAGCTCTTTGCTTCCCCATTACGAATAGTTTGGCACTGTTCTTTAGGCCACCCTGAACTGTGCTCGATGATGTTATAGTCCTCGAATGTGAACTCTGGTTCTCACCGTTGTTGTTGTTGTCATTGTTGTTGTTCAGCCACTGATAACCACCAAAGGGGTTATAGCCACTTTCGGTCCCGCTCTGACTTCCTTGTCGGTTATATAAACCTGCAGGTTGATTACTAGCCATACTCTGCGAGTAGCTCCTCTGGTATGAGGGTTGAGAACCCCCACCTCCTCCTGACGATCGACACTCAAACCTCTTATGGCCCACGCTGCCACACCCATAACACTTAGGTCTGGAGACCTCACTAGCAGATCGACCCCCAGACTGTGGCCCTCCTTGGTATCCACCACCACCAGAATAAGATCTGGTCTGCGAATAATTACCCTTCTTGTAGGTAGAGTTGCCTCCACCCTCGCTGGTTGCCTTCTTCTTCGCACTTTCCATCGCTTCCCTAGCCTCTTTTGTCATCACCGCCAACCTCTCAGCCTGCCATGCCTTCTCTTAAGCCTCCTTGAGATCATTAGCCACCGGCTGCGATAGCTTGTTCATGTCCCTAAACACCAACCCCATCAAGAATTTGTCAGCTATAGACTTCTAACTCCACTGCATCTCGTTGGCATAGCTTGGCAACTCAGTGAACTTGTTGTAGTACTCAGTCACCATCATCTCTTCAGCCATCCGGAAGACCTCAAAGTCGGATCTCAGCTTCCCTCTGACATACTCCGGAACTAACTCTAGTCTCATCTCTACCTTGAAATCTCTCCAAGGAATTGTCTCTTCTCCTTCTCCCACATAGAATTCTTTCATAGCCACCCTTTTTCTAAATAGCCAGTTCCTCGCGTGACCCCTCGAGTAGAACGCGGCTTCCTCTACGCATAGCTCCGCTGGACAGTCGACCCCCTCAAAGATACTCTCAATCTCGCCGTGCTATTCATCTAGTAGATGCGGCGCACCGGTACCCTCAAAGGTAGTGGGCCGGTGATGAGCGATGGCGGTGCTGATGGTAGTAGCACTAACTACCACCTCCCCATTACCACCCACAGTCTTAAGGGCGTCAGTTATCACCTTATTCTGCTAGACGAGTCTGGCCACCTCTTCGCCACTATACTTCGAAGTTGTCGCTGACGCACTGGCTCTTGTTGAAGGCATTATATCTTAAATAAGAATGCCAAACGTAAGCACAAGCCTACGGCCAAAAATGGACAACGTGCCTGACTTAAAACACTCGGTCGAGTTCAACAAGCTACTCGGCCGAGTCGACCTTACTCGATCGAGCACTACAAGCACTCGGTCGAGTACACCAAAGAGAGAATTACATTCAATCATTCAGAGATTTTCACTCGATCGAGTCCAAAAAGGCACTCGGTCGAGTCACACATACACGGTCGAGTGTCAACATACACTCGGTCGAGTGACCCAGATAAGTATACGTCTAACATCTTCAGGGACTTTTACTCGGTCAAGTCATAATGGTACTCGGTCGAGACTCTCATACTTGGCCGAGTGTCACTATGCGCTCGATCGAGTCACTATTTCTCAGGTATAACATTCACATTGAATACCCACACTCGATCGAATTGCAGGTACTTAGTCGAGTAGCCCCTACTGAGTCGAGTCATGCGACGAGACAGACCCCGTATAACATTAATCATGTATAATACATACATAACACTCCATATTTCAAATTTGCATGCTCGCATACATTATTCAACGCATATTACTTCATATATACTTATATATTCAATGAAGTTCACATACATGCCATGATTAACGATAATAACGTAAGTTTTCATGCCAAGTTGATATGATTCACAATATCACATGCTCATATGATACATATTATTACATGCCCAAAATCATTATTTTATCATGGCAAAATTCACCTTCCATACATCATTCATTTCATATAAGTTCATACTCAACATATAATCACATCACATCTCATGCATTATCAATGTCAACTCATGTGAAACACACATGTCAAAACGCATCTCCACTATATTCCACATCCTTCTTCATGTCACATATTCTGAAAAAACAACATATGACCAATATTAAATGCACATAACGTCCTGACACTTCCCATGGTGACCAAGTAAGAGCTATAGGGGCAAAAGTGCGATTCCAGGACGTCTCCAGAATCCTTGCGGTAGCTCCCCATGACTCCTACCCGGGTTCATTTTATTAGACTATCTTAGTTCATTAGGTTAATTGGTTTTAGGTTCAAAAATTGATCGCTCTGATACCACTTTGTAACACCCTCATATACCAAGGTGCCTTACAAGACCCCCTTAGCACATGGGAGTGCTACCATCTCGGATGCCCAAGGTAGTAAATATCACAACAAGCCTTTAAGAAACAACATTTATTAATTTACTGTTTAAATGTCAATATATAACCAAACAGATGGCATACCATCTGACCAAATTACCAAATCCAACAATACTAAGATGTCCAAAACTGAATAACAATGATTAAAGACCATAAGGTTCAAGACTCCAACTGACACGCGGAAGCTAGACACACTCGGTGATCCCATCCTCGATCCCACGCAATGCTAATGATTACCTACGATCACCTGCTCACCATTCCCCAATGGAGCACAGCAGATTTGCGAAATTGTAAAGGGGTCAGTTTTCATATAAACCGACCAATGTATGATAAGCAAAAGGGAAAGAAACCGGAGGGCCACCGCAGTAGTTAACTCGGTAGACTTAGGTTACCAGTCTGCTCTACAAATCTATATATTGACCCTGGACCGTAGCCACAGGCGTCGAATTTCCATCTTGCCACAACAAGATAACCCGGAACATTAATGTGCACATCCCGCACGTGGCGGGATAACCACAGGGGCGAACACGGGGCGTAACCTGTCTCCCAACAGGATCACCAACCATAGTAACCATAGTAACATCGACAACAACTCCCCAATCTCCATCCTTAACGAATCAACAATCTCATGCCATCAATTAGCATAAACAAATACGGAGTAGGATACCCTACCTTATAGCAATTCCGATAGCAAGAAGAAGTCAAAAGTATTCTTCTACAAAGTCCCATTCTATAATAATACGATTATACAACTAACACTAAAATCTCCCTTTTTGCAATTAAATCATAATAGGAACATAATATAATCAATCACAAACAAAGAGACTTACCTAGTAATCGATCGATGTAGAAAAAGAGATGAAACCGCCACGAGATGATTAACGGTCATTGAGGAATTTGAGAGGATTTGAGAGTTTAGGGTTTGCGATATGCGTAAACTAATTTTTTTATGAAAAATTATCCTCTTAATGACCTCTTAATCATCCGTCCGACTTAACCCTATATTCTGTCGTAATCGGTCGAGTACAACATGTACTCGGTCGAGTAAGACTTACTCGGTCGAGTGCCGATATCACTCGGCCGAGTACACGAGATCAAAACATCACTAAAATCATCAGCCAACTTTACTCGTTCGAGCGGCCTCTATGCTACTCGGTC
>JAIUZE010015409.1:0-18212 GCA_022085475.1 Heliosperma pusillum
TGAAGCATAAAAGTGAGTCATTTGACAAGTTCAAGGAATTCCAGAATAAGGTTGAAAACCAGCTGGATAGAAAGATTAAAGCACTACGTTCAGATCGTGGTGGTGAATATCTTTCGAAGGAGTTTGATCGACACCTTAAAGACTGTGGTGTAGTACTACAGTTAACTCCACCTGGAACACCACAATTGAATGGTGTGTCCGAACGGAGAAATCGAACATTACTTGATATGGTTCTATCCATGATGAGTCACACGGTTGTACCTGATTCATTGTGGGGTTATGCTCTTTTGTCAGCTGCTCTAATAATACTTATAACCGAAGTCCGTCTAAATCTGTAGACAGACTCCTATGAATTATTGAAGGGCACGGTCCCTAACTTGTCCTTTATCTGGTTTGGTGCTGCGAGGCCTTATGTCAATTGAGACCTACGATACGCTACGGCCCACCGATCGTTAAATGCCTAACTTTAATGGTTATCCGAAAGGGGATGTTTGGTCATTACTTTTACTCGCCTACCGAACATCGAGTTTTTGTTGCGGCTAGTGCGACGTTCTTAGAGAAAGAGTTTCTCGAGAATAGGACAAATAATGGAACCTTCGATCTGTCGGAGATTCAAGAACCAACAACCGAGCAATCAATGGAGGAAACCGTTCCTTCATCATCGGCTGCGGTCAATATTCCTTTGGAACCTTGGAGGTCGGGTAGACACTCTATTCCTCCAGACAGATACATTGGTATGGTCGAGGAGACTGAGAGAGATGACGTTTTACTCCTAGAGAGTAACGAACCCGCTACCTATAAAGGTGCCATGACCTGTTCCGACTCTAAGCTATGGCTTGAAGCCATGCAATCCGAGATGGACTCTTGTATGCGAATGACGTATGGATCTGTTACTTACCTATAAGGTTTCGGCCTCGCAGTGCAAATGGCTTTTACAAATAAAGCATTCTGTAGAAGGACAACCAGATACCTACAAGGCATGACTAGTGGCAAAGGGTTTCACTCAAGTGCAAGGATTGCACTATGATGAAATTTTTGCACCCGTAGTTATGCTGCGTTCCATTCGGATAATCTTAGCGATTGCCACTTTTCATGACTATGAAATTTGGCAGATGGACGTGAAAACCGCCTTCTTAAACGGTTATTTGGAGGAGGAATTGTACATGGTACAACCCGAAGGTTTCATTGATCCTAAAAATCCTAAGAAGGTATGCAAGCTTAAGTGTTCCATCTATGGACTTAAGCAGGCTTCTCGGAGTTGGAATCATCGTTTCGACCAGGTGATAAAAGAGAATGGATTTACTCGATCGGTCGAGGAACCATGCTTATATATCAAGTCGAGTGGGAGCAAGATTGTCTTCCTAATATTGTATGTTGACGATATACTCTTGATTGGGAATGACATACTAGGGCAGAGCATGGATCGGATATCCGATCCGAATCCGATTTTCGGTTCGGATATCCGATCCGAAAAAACAAAATTTCATTATCCATGATCTGATCCGAAAGAGTCGGATATCCGAAATTCACTATCCGAAAAAATTGGATTGGGTATCCGATATCCAATATCTGATCCGAAAATTCCAATTTTCATTCTTAAACACAAAATCAAACATAAATTGGTTCATTAGCCTAATTATCAAATTTGTAAAACACAAAAAATTAAAATTAATACATTCAATAAATAAGCGGTAGACGAGTGGTGGCGGCGCTGGTGGTGGCTGCTGCCTCATTTACGGCGACGCTGGTGGAGTGAAGAGGTGGACGAGAAGGAGATGGACAAGCGGAGTGGCGGTTGCGTCGTCGTGTGAAACGGTGTTGTCGTCGTCGTCGTCGTCGAGTGTAGCGTCGGTCGTGTCGTCGCGTTTGGCGTTTTAGTGGTCAGATCTTAGGTGGTTGATGGATGGGGTTTAGTGATGGTATAATGAGTTAATGTTTGATGTAGAAATAAAATGCAAACAACCCAGATGAAATCAAAAACATCCCATTTTAGTATACTTTGTATACTTTGATTTATAGTATACTTTGTATTAGGTTTGGGAGGGAGGGAGTTATATGAGTAAATGACGGCTGAGTTTTGATTTATAGTATACTTTGTATTAGGTTTAGTTAATGGGCCTCCCAAGCTTATCTATTTCAGAGATAAAAAAAATTAAAAATTTTTGGATCGGATACGGATATCCGAAATTTTTAGACTAGGTATCCGTATCCGATCCGATATGCGAATATTTCGGATCGGATATCCGATCCGAAACCTAATTTCGGATCGGATATCCAACTTTTCGGATCGGATTCGAATCGGATATCGGATCGGTTCGGATAATCGGATTTTTTGCTCAGCCCTATGACATACCTCTTTTAACTTCGGTAAAAGTTTGGTTAAAGAACCATTTCCAGATGAAAGATCTGGGCGAGGCACAAAGAATTTTGGGGATCCGTATCTACAGAGATAGATCACGATGGATGTTATCCCTCAGTCAGGTGTCTTATATAGATAAGATTCTTGAGAGGTTCAGCATGACTAACTCCAAGAAGGGGAACCTTCCAATGATTTCTGGGATGCAATTGAGTAAAGCTCAGGCACCAAAGACATCGGAAGAGGTCGAGCGCATGAGTCGGGTTCCTTATGCATCAGCTATAGGATCGATCATGTATGCCATGATATGCACACGTCCAGACGTGGCATATGCCTTGAGTATGACGAGTCGGTACCAAGGCAATCCAGGTGAAACACACTGGATGGCTGTTAAGAATATCCTTAAGTACCTACGGAGGACTAAGGATTGGTTATTGACTTATGGAGGAGACACTGAGCTATGCGCAATCGGTTACGCAGATGCTAGCTTCCAAACGGAGCGAGATGACTCGAAATCTCAGTCTGGATTCGTTTTTACTCTTAGTGGCGCCGCGGTCACTGGAAAAGCTCCAACAAAGTGTTATAGCCAGTTCTATGACCGAGTCCGAGTACTAGGCTGCTTCAGAGGCTGCTAAATGATCTATTGATGAGTCAAGGGACTAACTGTAGTTCCTAGTTCGGATGACCCGATCACCATCTATTGTGATAATAGTGGTGCCATCTTCCAGGCTAAGGAGCCTAAGTCCAGCAACAGTCTAGGCCAATGTACAACGGAATGCTCACATGATCCGAGATTACTTGAGCAAAGGGATAGTGATAGCAAGATTGCTACGGATGATAACTTCCGCAGATCCTCCTCACTAAACCACTTAGATCGATAAGCATGAAGGGCAACGTTACTTCCATGGGAATCAACATTTCCTGAGTTGTATTTTTATTTTTCAATATGGATTAGACACCTGTATCTTTTTCATAAAACTATCTATGAAATCATCGTATTGTTTTATATTTTGTTTTCATGTGGGTTGTACTGACAACATTGAACACCACAAAGTGAACTGAATTACATTATATTTGTTTTGGTCCGTAATCGCCTACATGAGCTGATAACTCTGGCAATTATTCTGTGAAGTCGATTGATGGTGGGTTCAACGAGCCATAAGTCAAACAGTTGACTGATTGATCACATATGCGAGTTATAATAATACCTCGCAGGACAATTTTGTGACAACGTTATGGAGTCCTAAATGTTTCAGAACATTAGGTGCTAGGTTGTGGATAGGACGTCCATAGTGTTCCTAGAGTCGATTCTTTTTACTATCGACTGTCTCTTGAGATTAAGGCAGTTTTTTGGGTGACTTTGGTTTCTTTCTCATGGTCGACCGTAACAGGAGGCTAAGTAGATTTTTACTGGGTCATTTCATACTGCGCTTGTACTGCAAGATTCGAGTACGAAAATAACCAAGCCTTTATCAGTTAATGTTATTTCTCCAGGGCCACTCGAGGACTGTAAAAAATGAAATGCATGGCCTGTCGAATATAGATTCGTTTATCAGTTAAGTTACTCTCTATTCGGGGAAACCACTCTTGATACTGATCACTTGTAAACTACGACCTTTGTGAATACGGACTTTGCAAATTGGTTTACATTGAGTGAGAGAAATTTATTATGGATATGAGAATCGGTTATCGCACATACACTTGTACGGACAAGTGGGAGATTGTTGGAGCTAATGTCCTCCACAGTGAGTGCAATAACATAAATAAATCTCTGTAGGTTCACAGGGTATACTTTATGTTATAATCAGTTGATTAACGTTCATCAATAACGGTTGGCTTGCTAGATAAGTTTGACGTTATTGTCATACAGATGGCGGTGATCAACTGGTCCCTAAAAGTCACACCTAGAGGATGTGTTTGAGAGATGTGATTATTTGAGAAAATAATCATATTGATGCCCTATTATATGACTAAAAGGTTAGTCAGGGTATTTGACTAAAAGGTTAGTCAATGTGATGATGAGACGATTATTTAATAACGATTAAATAATATAAGCTGAGACGAATTAAAAGTAATTCTTAATTAAATATAAACTGTTGTATTTAATTAGCATATATATCATGTAAGCTTATGCGAATTAAAATGTGAATTCGTAATTGAATATAAAATGTTATATTGAATTAGCAAATTATAATTATACGGATAATTATAATTAACGTATATATTATACGATTGTCATATTAGATGTTGTCAGACCGGTATTAATGTATCGACTACAAAATGTTGTATCGACATATTAATACATGACAACACAAATGACATTTATAATAATAATACACATTATATATTAAAGCGAATTTAACCGAAATAAAGTCCAGATTCACTCTGTAATTTTCGGTCCATTAGTGGTTAATTAGAGGAGAAAATATCTCCCCAAAAACCCTAAGTAGTGCCGTGAGAAAAAAAAAGGGAAGAGGAAAGATTGAGTTTTTTTTTTCTTCTAACCCTAATTCATTCTCACTTGTGCCTCCATCTCTACACATCACAAAATTAAAGAGTTAACAGTAACTTTTGACAAAAACATTCTAGCAAATTCAAGGGCATTTCTCATTCTATCTTGGGTGCTACGATTAGGAGATATCATCATTTTGATATTGTTCTTAGGCCATTAAAGCAAGGACTAAAGGTTATTTCTAATCTCTCGCTTATTATGCATTTTTGTTTATGACTATTAATCATATAATCATAATTTCATTATAATCCTGAATGATTTAAAGGGAAGTACACGGATATTTTCCCACATCTACATCAAACCCTATCAACAAACCCGACTCAAAAGGTCAAGGGGGATAGTGAAAGTCAAGTCATATGCAAGGGGAGATGAAACGAAAGTCAATGGACCACGATCACTACATACCCGATCGGGTAAGTAGTGTACCCGATCGGGTATCCTTGCTGTTCCGAGCTTTTGCTTCGACTTCCTTTATTTTGTCCTATATGTTCAATGCATGACCCCTTCCCCACAAAACCTACTGCTATATAAGAGAGCCTCAGCCACCACATCTCAATACACCACACTTTACACACTTCTCTTCACACTTCTCTCTTTACAAAAAACCCTAGATTAGGAGGAGAGAAACCTAGCCTCTCTTCTCTTGTCTAGATCATTTTTCTTCTTACTTTTTGTCCTTAGTTTCTTAGTTTATTTATGTCTTTTCTACATCAAATCCTTATAAAAATTCCATCTTTGTAATCTACTTTATGTGGTTCAAGTATTGTAATTCGTGGATCGACTATTCTATGCAAGGAATTTCTATTACGGTTGTTTATATTTCATCATTGTCGTTGTTGATCGTCATCTAGGTATTCCTATTTCATCTTTTGTTTAAAGTATTTATGTTTCTTATTTTATTGCTATTTTCTTTATATGTTGTTTTAGATTCAATATCGTTGTAATCATTTCATTTCCCTAGATCGTCAATTTAGCGTCGTTATTATCGCCAATTAGAGAGTCTTAAAATATTATCAAAACCAAATAAACATGTCTATCCTAGTTTTGATCATTAACATCATCTTAGATATAAACATCACCATGAGTGAGTAGTCGTTTTTCTAGGGTGTAGGGTAGCCATGTAGGTTGATTAAAAGATGATAATTGGATAAAAGAAATTGTGCTTTTAAAACATTGTGTCTATGCATGTTTGGACTATAACGATAGTTAACGATTCCTGATCAAAATCATTGACTAAAATGGAATTCTTTTCCAAAGTAGAAATACGTGAATTGAATAGACAAAGCATGACATGGTAGATTAAGACCTAGTAAATTGCCTAAAAGCCTGCTAGACCATCTGATCTATGATTGTAATGAACACATCATTCTTACGAACTCACAATGAATTATTTGCATGTTCTAAATCCAATTTCATCAATATGTTAATCTACATGTGTGAACCTACTTCCCTAGATTCTTTTTATCATTGTTAATTCATCACCTGCTTTATTGTTTTCGTTTTGATTTGCTTTTATTTTGTTTTCATTTATGCTTTTCATTTATGCTTTTTATTAGTTTAGAAATCAAAACCCCAAAACCCAGATACTCGTTAGATAAGACCCAATTGCAAGACATTTCACATTCTATAGGAAACACCATCTCCCTGAGGATCGACCCCTACTTCCCTAATTACATTAATTTGTTATTAGCCTAGTCTGGGTAATTATCTTTGACCAGGGCTTGCGACAGGCCCGATCAAATTTTGGCGCCGTTGCCGGGGAGCACGGTTTAGTTTTCCTTTTTCTTGTGATTTTTATTGCAATTAGTTTTATCTAGTCTTTAGGAACCCAAATTCCTTCAGACCTCTCTTGATTTTTCATCTTAGCTTTTCAATCTTATGCCCAGATCTTCTAGACTAGGGACCCCTATCTCTTTAGACCCGATCTAGAAAGGACTCTGCGTAGGAGACGAAAGCTATTCAACGAAATCTCAAAAGCTTCTGATACTTCAAGTTTAGACCGTATTCGTGAGAATTACTCGGATATTTTATCTAATCTTGAAGGAGAAGAAGATCCATTCTCATCTCCATTCTCAAAAACCAATCAATCTTCAAACAACACTCCATCTTCATCTTCACAAAAGAAAATGGTTCGACTTTCAGACCATTCCAAACCAACTGCAGATACACTTCCAAGGGGTATTGCTACACCCCAAATCACAGCCCAAAACTTTGAAATCAAACCTGCCTTCATCAGTTTAATAGAAAGAACTCAATTTGGTGGCAATGCCACAGAAGATCCCAACCTTCATATTCAAAACTTCTGTGACTATTGCTCAACAATTAGACAAACTGGAGTATCCCAAGAGCATATTAGGGAAATGCTCTTTCCCTTCTCTTTAACAGGAAAGGCTAAACTTTGGATCAATAGCCTTGACCGAGTTGCCTTAGAAATAGCCGACTGGGATAGTCTAGCTCTTTCTTTCTATCAAAAAGTACTTCCCACCAGAACGAACCGCACTCTTACGGAGTCAAATCACTGGATTCCGTCAGAGAGGCGATGAAAGCCTTTATGAGGCATGGGAAAGGTACAAAGAATTACAAAGAGAATGCCCTCATCATGGCCTTGATTCATGGTTCTTAGCTATCACCTTCTACAACGGTTGTTGTGGCGAATCGCGTCGTATCCTCGACTCCGCTAACAATGGTCGTTTCGATCAGATCGATGTAGAAATAGTTAGTGCAACTATCGAGTCGATGGCAATTCACGACTCTCAGTATAGCAGCTCACGTGATATGCCGCTCAAAACCAAGCAGGAAGATTCAAGCAAAGTAGCACTCCTAGAAGCCCAATTAGCCCTTCTGCAGCAACAAGTAGGAAGCTCTTCCCAATCTAAGCAACATGTTAACGTCACTAACCACATAGTGGTATGTGAGACATGTGGGGTTAGAGGACACAGTTTTCAAGAATGTTGGAGTTCTCTAGAGCAAGTCAATGCCTACCAAGCATACAGGCAGGGCAATGCTTTCTCAAACTTCTATAATGAGAACACAAAGAACCACCCTCTTTTGTCCTACAAAAGCACCAACATTCAGAATCCCCACCATCAGATTCAACAACAATTCATACCACATCAACAGAAGCCCTATAATCCACCTGGTTTTCAAAACCAGATACCTTCATTTCAACCTAATTTCAATCAACCTTACCAACACCAACCACCCCAAAATCAAAGCCAACCCAATGACTCAAGCCTGAGCAAAATTGAATTCATGCTTCTCCAAGTTGTTCAAAAACAAGATTCAATGTTTGCTCAACTTCAAAAGAGTGATCAAGCTCAAAATGGTGTCATCAAGATGCTTGAAACTCAAATGGCCCAATTGGCTGCCTCTAATACCCAAAGGAAACAAGGCCAACTCCCACCTCATGGTGAGCAACCGAGGGACACCGCTAATGCTATCACCCTTAGGAGTGGTACCACTTATAAGGAACCTCAGCGACCCAAGGAAACAATAGTTGAGCCAACACCAGTAGAGAGCCAAAAAGATTCCCAACCATCCACCGCTAAGGAAGCGGAAAACAAATAAAAAAAGGATGAACCTGTGAAGGAACCCATCAAAATCCAAGTTCCATTTCCCCTTAGCAAATTCATGGAAGTGGTCAAAAACCTCCAGGTAACGGTTCCCTTCACTGAATTGATAACTCAAATCCCTTCTTACACAAAATTCATAAAGGATATCTTAACTAAGAAGAGGACTTTAGATGATGTTGAAATCATAGCATTCACAGCTGAGTGCAGTGCTTTGTTGCAAAATAAGTCCCCTCCTAAGTTAAAGGATCCCGGTAGTTTCTCTATACCTTGCACTATAGGCACCTACACAATCAATAAAGCTCTATGTGATCTAGGTGCAAGTGTAAGCGTCATGCCCTATTCCATATGAGAAAAGTTGAATATGGGTATTCTCAAATGCACCAGTATCACTCTGCAAATGGCGGACCGTTCTTTAAAACAACCTATGTGAGTTTTAGAAGATGTGCCTGTCAAAGTAGGAAAGTTTTTCATTCCCGTCAATTTCATCGTGCTAGATATGGCTGAAGATTCTCAAATCCCTATTATTTTAGGAAGACCATTTTTACACACTGCCGGAGCAGTAATCGATGTTAAGAATGGAAAACTGACACTAGAAGTAGGTGATGATAAAGTCACCTATAACTTGAACAGTGCAATGAAAAGCCCCATGCTAGAGGAGCCTTGCTGTTTTATTGATGTTGTCGACTCCATTGTTGATGAATCTCTGTATCCATCAATAATCGAGGATCCTTTAGAGGCAATCTTGTTGTTAGAGGATATCTCTGAGAATGACAATTTCGAGGTCAGTGAGATGGAAAAGGATCTGATCGGAGAAGAGATACCGTCAGAAGAAGTTAAAGAGTTCATAAGCTTGATTGATACTCCTGCCAAGGCAGAAGTACAAAAACCTGAACTAAAACCTCTTCCCTCGAATCTAAAATATGCTTTTTTAGACGAATCTGAGTATTGCCCCGTCATAGTGAGTGCTCTCCTAGATGAAAATCAGTTAACCTCACTATTGACTGTCTTGAAAAAGCATAGAAAGGCAATAGGTTACAAACTCGAAGATTTAAAAGGCATAAGCCCAGATTTCTGCATGCATAGAATCAATTTAGAAGAAGGCCAAAAACCTTGTGTTCAAGGTCAACGCCGTCTTAATCCCAACATGCAGGAAGTAGTTAAAACTGAAGTTATGAAATTGCTAGATGCTGGCATAATCTATGCAATCTCTGACTCTAAATGGGTTACTCCGTTCAAGTTGTTCCCAAGAAAGGAGGAACAACAGTAGTGAAAAATGAGAAGAATGAGCTCATCCCCACAAGGATCGTGATGGGATGGCGTATGTGTATTGACTACAGAAAGCTGAATCAATCAACTAGGAAAGATCACTATCCTCTACCCTTCATTGACCAAATGCTAGAGAGGTTAGCTTGTCACAAGTATTTCTGTTATCTAGATGGTTACTCAGGATTTTTCCAAATCCCTATCCACCCTGAGGACCAAGAGAAAACCACCTTCACCTGTCCCTATGGTACTTTCGCTTATCGCAGAATGTCATTTGGCTTGTGTAATGCACCTGCCACTTTCCAGCGTTGCATGACCAGTATCTTCTCAGATTTTGTTGAATCTATCATGGAAGTATTTATGGACGACTTTAGCGTCTATGGCATTTCCTTTGATCATTGTTTGACAAATCTATCCAGAGTTCTAAAACGCTGTGAAGAAGTCGACCTTGTTCTCAACTGGGAAAAGTGTCACTTCATGGTGAACGAAGGTGTAGTTTTAGGTCACATCGTTTCAGAGAAAGGTATAGAAGTGGATCGAGCTAAGATCCAAGTTATTGAACAGCTGCCACCCCCTGCTAATGTAAAAGGAATCAGGAGTTTCCTTGGCCACGCCGGTTTCTACCGACGATTTATAAGAGATTTTTCAAAGATAGCCAAGCCCCTGACTAAGCTCCTTTTCAAGGATGCACCTTTCAATTTCACAAAGGAATGCCTTGAGGCATTCAACAAAACAAACGTGCTTTGATCACCGCACCTATAATAGAGAAAAAAAGAGTTGTATATAAACTCTACTAGATTACTACTTGGACGACTACAATAGAGAAAAAAAGTGTTGTATATAAACTCTTCTTCTCTACATGATCATCATACAATAACTTTCACAAAAAAAATTAGCAGTAATTTTTGGTGTTCATTCTAGCATAAGCAAATGTATTTCTCAGAGCATCTTGGGTGCAACAATTAGGAGAATATCACCTTGATATTTGTTCTTAGGCCATATTGCTAGGACCGAAGGTTAATTCTAATCTTTATGCTTTTCGTTTATGACTCGTATTACATATATTATAATTTCGTTATAATCCTTCAATTTCATATATGAAATATACTGATATTTCCCACAAATGGTATCAGAGCCAAGGCTACGAAATTATTTTATATGATTTTTCATAAATGATGATATATATTAAATTAAAATTTTTCAGAATTTTTTTTTTAATTCGGCTGAAATTTTTTATGGTCCGTGTTATTTTTTTAAATTTTTGTTTTCATTTGATTTATTGATATTGTTGTTTTAATATGTTAAGATGACAATATGATAAATTTGTAGATGTTTTAATTTAATAAGTATTAAATTAGAATGTAAATGAAAATTGTTTTGAATGTTAATGAACATTCATTTTGCTATATATTTTTGGTATACATGATGTTAAATTGTTATTTTGCATCATGATTCATTAATTTTAATGATGTTCAAATCAATTATGATTAGTCAAATATTAAGATAATTGATTTAATCATGATTTAGATATTCATTTTAAAATGTTAAATTGAATCATCTAGTTTGTATCAATGTTTAATAATGATTAAATGTTGATAATTGTACCGATCTTGTAATATAAGCAACATCAAAATTAAATAAAAAATAAATAAAACAGCCCGTAGCTGCTGTTTCATAAAAAAAAAAAATTCGGTTTTTTTTATGTTGGCCGAATTTTTTTCCTTTTATGCATTATATTGATAATGTATGATTGTTGTTGTGAAAAAGTTCACAATTATTGGATACCCAATTATTTTAAAACGGTTTAAAATAATGTTGGATTAATTCATATTTTACGATAATATGAATTAAAATTGGATTATGTTTGATTGAAATTATTGTGAGTAATTAAGGAATTGTCACATAATTTTGATCATTTTAAATTAGGTGATTTGGATAAATTACTCTACATAATTAAGGAATTATGTCTTGAATGATTAATTTATTGTTGATGCATTTTATTTTGTTGAATGATTTGTTGAATGGTTTATTTACGTAATTTTGCAATTGGTTGTAATTTGTATTATCTAGTGTGGCCTTAGTTTATTATGTATTCGTAATGATGGAAACATGATCTTGATGTAATTTTGAGATCTCGAATCTCCTTTTGTTTTCTTTGAAATTATGTTTTTAAATTAGAATGTAAATAGGTTTGTATTTTGTAATTTATTAAATGTAATTTGAGAAGACTAAAGATGGAGATCGGATTGCTCACTCCCGCTACATGGACCAAGATGGAACATCAAGACAAGCTTTTCGGGTCCAATCATGGATGGATTCCAAAGTTGTATTTTTGTTCATTTTGGTAGATAGGCCACACTAGGACTTTGTAATTTTACGTATTTTTCGTTCTTGTTGCTTTTCATCACATGATAGTTAGTGCATCATATTCCGCCTAAACCAAACCACCTACTACTAAAATGCATGAAAATTGACTCATATAGTTTGGATGTTAGTTATCATGGACATAAAGATGTCACACGAATTTTAAGCCATCATCTTAGTTTATTCATTCTCGCATGCTAGATATTCGTTCACTTAAAATGAATTAAAATTAAAGTTGATGGGATCTTCCTCTAAAACCTAAAATTGAGACTAGTCTTTATAGGCCAAACTACTATGAATCCCTTCTTCGTCGGTAGGCATATAGGACCTTACTCTCCATATGACCCCTTCTACGTTGGATAAGTAGTATGTATTGACTTATTTTACCTCAACATTATAATCCGAAGAGTTTCTCGTGATTATGATGGACTATAGATAAAATTTTATCGACCAAGAATTCTAAAGGTAGAATTAGGCAAGAGGTTGGCTTATCAATTTACAGATAATTGAGTCTTGGGATCATTTATATAATTCTTGAGGGAGGTCAATTGTATAAATGCTTGAGTCTTCGCATTAAACAAGTATTGCACAAGACTTAATTCATATCGATGAGTATGCTTATTATGGTTTTTCTTCTTTTTCGCAGTGTAGAATTCGTTTTATATTGATAATACTGCTATAACAAATGGCTGGCCATAATGATGTCCCTATGCCAAGTGCCACACTCGCACGCGAGTCCTGGCTTAAAACTTTCATGGACCACATGAATCAGTCCACGCGACTAAAGAATGACGGGTCCAACTTTGAGGACTGGGAGGCGGCATTACGGAATACAGTCATTGCTGACGGCAAGCTCAAGTACTTGACTGAGCCAATACCGCCAAACCCAGGCCCCAATGCGAGAGCTAACGAGTCACTTGCTTATAGTGACTTCGTTATGGAAGCGGGTGCGATAAAGAACGTACTCATCTTTGCAATGGAAACCAATTTGCAAAGAAGCTTCATTGCCCAAGGTGCAAATAAGATTTTCACCACGCTCACTAACGAATTCTCAAAAGCACCGAGAATCGTTACTTATGAGCATACATGTCGCTTCTTTGAGGCGAAACTCCAGAAGGGCCAACCGGTTAGCCCACACATTCTTGATATGATTGAGAATGTCGAGAAACTGGAGGAACTTGATTGCAAAATCAGTGAGAGCATAGTCATTGACCATGTGATTCATTCACTTCATGATGGTTTTGCCCTTTTCAGGGCAAATTACTACATGAATGACATGAAGAAAAGTCTTCATGAGCTACACTCACTTCTCGTACAGACCGAGAAGGATATGAAATTGAGTGGGAGCATGAAGCAAGATGTTCTCATGATTTCCAACAAGAATAAAGGTAAGGGCAAGGCTCATGGCGACCTAAATGTAGGGAAACCAAAGTTTAAGAAGTCAGGAAAGGGTAAGAGTGGGCCTGGTGAGACTAGTAGCTCACAAGGCAAGGCAAAGAGCAAAGACTGTGACATTGAGTGCCACCATTGCCACAAGACTGAGCATTGGAGGAGGAACTGTCCCGTGTACTGTGAAGACATAAAAGCAGGCCGCGTCACTCCTGTTGGTATGTCATCTTATATTCATATGATTGAGATTAACCATGCAAGTTTCGGAACTTGGGTACTTGATACTGGTTGTGGTTCTCATTTGTGTAATCATTTGCAGGGCCTAAAAAACATCACACCTCTCGCAAAGGGTGATGTGGACCTGCGAGTTGGGAATGGAGCAAAAGTTGCTGCAGTCTCAATGGGAACATACGTAATCCAACTCCCGAGTGGATTTGAGTTGTATTTATATAACTGTTACTATGTACCCAGTTTATCTAAGAACATTATATCTGTTTCCGTGCTTGATAAAGACGGTTTTTCATTTTTAATAAAAGACAATAGCTGTATTTCCTCCTTGAATGAAATGGTTTATGGCAAAGCAGTTTCCATAAATGGCATTTATATATTAGATATAAACAACAGACGTATTACATATGAATAATAAGAAAGTAAAGGTTGGTGACAAAGATCAAACTTATCTATGGCATTGTCGTATGGGACACATAAATGAAAAACGTGTAAAGAAGCTCATTGAGAATGGGACTATCTCCCCATTTGATTACGAATCATTTGGCACATGTGAATCATGTCTTATCGGCAAAATGACTCGAATTTCCTTCAAAGGTGTTGGAATGCGTGCAAATGACCTATTAGGACGCATACATACTGATGTATGTGGACCTATGTCAATCAACGCAAGAGACGGATATAGATATTTTATTACTTTCACGGATGATTTGAGTAGATACGGATATGTCTTCTTAATGCAGCATAAAAGTGAGTCCTTTGAAAAGTTCAAGGAATTCCAGAATAAGGTTGAGAATCAACTGGGAAGAAAGGTCAAAGCACTTCGATTAGATCGTGGTGGCGAATATCTTTCAAATGAGTTTGATCAACACCTTAAAGACTGTGGCATAGTATTACAGTTAACTCCACCTGGAACACCTCAATTAAATGGTGTGTCCGAACGGAGAAATCGAACATTACTTGATATGGTTCGATCCATGATGAGTCACACGGTAGTACCTGATTAACTATGGGGTTTTGCTCTTTTGTCAGCTGCTCTTATACTTAACCGAAGTCCGTCTAAAGCTGTAGACAAGACTCCATATGAGATATGGAAGGGAACAGTCCCTAACTTGTCCTTTATTCTGGTTTGGGGCTGCGAGACTTATGTCAAGTGGAGACACGAGGATAAGCTCGGCCCGCGATCGGTCAAGACATACTTTATTGGTTATCCAAAGGGAATGTTTGGTCATTAATTCTATTCTCCTACCGAACATCGAGTTTTTGTTGCGGCTAGTGCGAAGCTCTTAGAGAAAGAGTTTCTCGAGAACAAGTCAAGTAATAGAACCTTTGATCTGTCGGAGATTCAAGAACATACAACCGAGCAACCGATGGAGGAAGATGTTCTTTCAACTTTTGCTACGGTTAATATTCCTCAGGAACCTAGGAGGTCGGGTAGAGTCTCCATTCCTCCAGAGAGATACATTGGTATGGTCGAGGAGAATGATAGAGATTGAATTTTGCTCCTAGAGAGTAACGAACCCGCTACCTATAAAGGTGCCATGACCTGTTCTGACTCTAAGCTATGGCTTGAAGCCATGCAATCCGAGATGGACACCATGTATGAGAATGACGTATGGGATCTTGTTGATTTGCCTGATAAGATACGACCTCTCCAGTGCAAATGGCTTTATAAAATAAAGCATTCTGTAGAAGGACAACCAGACACCTATAAGGCACGACTAGTGGCAAAATGTTTCACTCAAGTGCAAGGACATTATGATGAAATCTTTGCACCCATAGTTATGCTGCGTTCCATTCGGATAATCTTAGCGATTGCCTCTTTTTATGACTATGAAATTTGGCAGATGGATGTGAAAACCGCCTTCTTAAACGGTTATTTGGAGGAGGAATTGTACATGGTACAACCCGAAGGTTTCATTGATCCTAAAAATCCTAAGAAAGTTTGCAGGCTTAAGCGTTCCATTTATGGACTTAAGCAAGCATCTCGGAGTTGGAATCATCGTTTCGACAAGGTGATAAAAGAGAATGGTTTCACTCGATCGGTCGAGGAACCATGCTTATATGTCAAGTCGAGTGGAAGTAAGATTGTCTTCTTGATATTGTATGTCGATGACATACTCTTGATTGGGAATGACATTCCTCTCTTATCTTCGGTAAAAGTATGGTTAAAGAACCATTTCCAGATGAAAGATCTGGGTGAGGCACAACGCATATTGAGGATCCGTATCTATAGAGATAGATCACGACGGATGTTATCACTCAGTCAGGAGTCTTATATATATAAGATTCTTGAAAGGTTCAGCATGAACAACTCCAAGAAGGGGTACCTTCCAATGATTTCTGGGATGCATTTGAGTAAAGCTCAGGCACCCAAGACATCGGAAGAGGTCGAGCGCATGAGTCGTTTTCCTTATGCATCAGCCATAGGATCGATCATGTATGCCATGATATGCACACCTCCAGACGTGGCATATGCATTGAGTATGACGAGTCGCTACCAAGGCAATCCAGGTGAAACACACTGGATGGCTGTTAAAAATATCCTTAAGTACTTACGAAGGACTAATGATTGGGTATTGAATTATGGAGGAGATACTAAGCTATGCGCAATCGGTTACGCGGATGCTAGCTTCCAAACGGATCGAGATGACTCGAAATCTCAGTCTGGATTCGTCTTTACTCTTAATGGCGCTGCGGTCAGTTGGAAAAGTTCCAAACAAAGTGTTATAGCAGATTCTACAACTGAGTCCGAGTACTATGCCGCTTCGGAAGCTGCAAAGGAAGTTATATGGATGCGTCAGTTCTTACAAGGACTAACCGTAGTTCCTAGTTCGAATGACCCAATCACCATCTATTGTGATAATAGAGGTGCCCTCTTCTAAGCTAAGGAGCCTAAGTCTAGCAACAAGTCTAGACATGTAGTTTGGAAGGCTCACATGATCCGAGATTACGTGGAGCAAAAGGAGATAGTGATAGACAATATTGCTTCGGATGACAATATCTCGGACCTTCTCACTAAACCGTTAAAATATGATAAGCATGAAGGGCACGTTATTTCCATGGGAATTAAACGTGTTCCTGAGTTTTAATAGTTGTTTATATGGATTAGATGAATGTCTCTTTTTCATATACTATTAATAACATCATCGTATTGTTTCATATTTTGTTTTTCATGTGGATTGTACGACAACATTGAACGCCACAAAGTGAACTGAATTACATTATATTTGTTTTGGTCCGTAATCGCCCAAATGAGCTGATAACTCTGGCAATTATATTGTGAAGTTGATTGATGGTGGGTTCAACGAGCCATAAGTCAAACGGTTGACTGATCGATCACAGATACAAGTTATGGATTGGACATCGTGACAACGTTATGGAGTCCTAAATGTTTAAGAACATTCGGTGCCAGGTCGTGGATTGGACGTCCATAGTTTTCCTAGTGTCGATTCTTTTGACAATCGATTGTCTCTTGAGATTAAGGCAGTTGTAACAACCCGAAAAGTACCCGATTTTTCTAGTAAAAATATTTACTAACACTTTTCAGTAGAACTTAAATTTTTAAAATAGGAATTTTTGTTCCGAGTCTTATTTTGAAATTCCGCGTTCGTATTTGGAATTTCTGAGAGATTTCATGAAAAGACCGTTTTTAGTCATCTTTGACTTTTCTTGACTTTTTAAGTCGTCTTTGACTTTTCCTTGACTTTTTAAAGTCGTCATTGACTTTTTCTTGACTTTTAAGTCGTCCTAAACTTTTCTTGACTTTTAAGTCATCTTCGACTTTTCTCGACTTTTCAGTCAACTTTGACTTCCGTTGACTTTTCCCGACTCGTCTCATAAGTATGAAGACCGAAATTTTATTTAAAAAAATAATATTTTTGATTTATTTTTATTTAGATTTATTAAGATTTATCATAATTTAATATAATTATTTTGAATTTATTCGGAATTTAAAGAATAACGTTTACGGTTTTAACCGAACGTCATTTAACTATTCCCGACGCATCGTAATGCGCGCAACAAAATCGAAACTCGACTTTGGCATGAGTCACGCGCGCCATGTCATCGTTTTCCACTCACATGAGATATTTAATTCTTTCGATTAAACTAATACAAATATCTTAGATATTTGTTACTTTATCGATCCGTCAACGGAGATTACGCAAATCGAGAAAAATCAGACCCGATATCATCATGTACCACACGGCTCTCCTCTCCTTTCCTCTCCTCTAATAGACCTTGATATTTTCATTTCTTTTGATCAATATATCATAATATCTAGATATTATTTCACTTTATCGATCAGTTAACGAAAATTACGCAAAACGCTCGAAATCAGACCCGACAAGCTCAACATCACACGGCTCCTTGGTCCTCTCTTAGACCTTGATATTTCATTATTTTTCATTACAATATCATAATATCTTGATATTGAATATGAATTAACTTTATCGTTAATTATATTTAATCGATACCGTAAATAATTATTAAACGAGAGTCAATTGACGTAACAACAATTTCAAAA
>JAIUZE010015410.1:0-13436 GCA_022085475.1 Heliosperma pusillum
AAGTATTGGTCTTTCATGTTTGTATGATTCTATGAGTTTTAAAAGGTGAGATGCAAGCCGGCTAAGATTGATAGAGTTTGGATTACTGGTTGTTAACTGATTCACATGATTACGTGTTGATAGGGTTTGAGTGTATCACGGCCATGTTTCTGAGAGGAACCTCTGAGCTAGCATACCAGCTTCCCTACCTCGAGTTATAGTTTATTATCGGTTTCACATTATAGCTTTCACATGCTAGGTTATTTGTTAGTTATCTGGTTCATAACATGAAAAGCATATCATATATGTTTAAGTTTTGTATTTTCCATATAACATTGCTTTTATGTTATTCATGTTTTCAATCAACTCGACATTTCGTGGCTGGGAAGGACTCGGAGTTACTCCCACTGACTGGGGCTTCCTGTTTTACAGATTATGCGGTCGAACAGTGGTGAATGCATACATTGGGTACATTGACGAGCTAGCGAGCGAAGTATTACCTTGGACCTATATTCGGTTCTTAGATTGTATATTATTATACACTCTTTATTTCTGTATTTATACGGGAGATATGTCTCCCGTTTCAGATACTTTTATTGTATAATCATTTTTTATTTCCGTTTTGTAATGACCCTTTTTATTTATGACACCTTCTTTATGTAGTTAAATTATTTTTTCTTTCCGCAAATTTGAGGGTGTCACAACACTCTCATACACTATCTTATACAATCTAATCCTATATTTCATACAATCTACTTATTAGTTTTCTTTTTAGTTTTAGTCTTTCTAGTTTAGTTTATCTTCTTCTTTTGTCTTTTGTTTCTAGTTTATTTTTGTCCATTTCATATCAAAACATTAGTTTAGTTCAATAAGAATTTCAATCTTTGTATCTACTTTGTTGGGTTCAAGAGTTGTAATCCAAAGTACGGTATTTCTATCCGAGGGATTTCTATTATTGTTATCACTTTCATCGTTGATCGTCACCTAGGTATTCCTAATTTATCCTTTGCTTATTGTTCTTGATTGTTTTCCATTTGATTGTTACTTTCTATTCGTATCATTTAGATTCGTTTTTATGTCGTTATAATCATAGTTTCATTTCTTAGATTGACATACAGCGTCGTTATTATCGCCACATAGAGAGTCTAAATTATTGTCAAAATCAACTAAATATGCTTATCTTAACTTTCATTGTTAATATCATCATAATCATGAGTGAGTAGTCACCTTTCTAGGGTGTAGGGTAGCCATGTTAGATTGATTAAAAGATGATAATTGGATAAAAGAAATTGTGCTTTTAAAACATTGTGTCTATGCATGTTTGGACTTTAACGATAGTTGACGATTCTTGATCACAATCATTGACTAGTGTGGAATTCTTTTCCAAGGTAGATATACAGGAATTGAATAGACAAAGCGTGACATAGTGGATTAAGACCTAGTAAATCGCACTAAAAGCCTGCTAGACCATCTGATCTATGATTGTAATGAACACACCATTCTTACGAACGCTCAATGAATTATTTGCATATCCTAAATCCAATTTCATTAATATGTCAATCTACATGTGTGAACCTATTTCCCTAGATGCTTCTCATTATTGTTAATTTATCATTTGCCTTATTGTTTTCATTCTAGTTTGTTTTTATTTTGTTCTTATTTATGCCTTTCGTTAGTTTAGACATCACAAAATCCAAAACCCAGAAAATCATTAGATAAAACTCATTTGTGAGACGAATCACAATCCATAGGAAACACCATCTCCCTGAGGATCGACCCCTACTTCCCTAATTACATTAATTTGTTATTAGCCTAGTCTGGGTAATTTATCTTTGTTTCGGGCTTGCGACAGGCACGATCGAATTTTGGCGCCGTTGCCGGGGAGCACGGTTTAGTTTTCCTTTTTTCTTGTGACTTATTTCGCAATTAGTTTTATCTAGTCTTTAGGAACTCAAATTCCTTTAGACCTCTCTTGATTTTTCATCTTAGCTTTTCTATCTTATGCCCAGATCTTCTAGACTAGGGACCCCTATTCCTTTGGACCCCGAACTAAAAAGAACTCTGCGTAGGAAATTAAAGCTATTCAACGAAATTTCAAAAGCTTCTGACATTTCATGTTTAGATCGTATTCGTGAGAAATACTCGGATATCTTACCTAATCTTGAGGGAGAAGAAGATCCATTCTCATCCCCATTTCAAAAATTCAATCAACTTTCAACCAACATTCCATCTTCATCTTCACAAACAAAAATGGTTCGACTTTCCGACCATTCTAAACCCACTGCAGATACACTTCCAAAGGGTATCGCTACACCTCAAATTACAGCTCAAAACTTCGAAATCAAACCTGCCTTTATCAATTTAATAGAAAGAAATCAATTTGGTGGCAATGCCACAGAAGATCCCAACCTTCATATCCAAAACTTCTGTGACTATTGCTCCACGATTAGACAAACTGGAGTATCCCAAGAACAGATTAGGGAAATGCTTTTTCCCTTCTCTTTAAGAGGAAAGGCAAAACTCTGGATCAATAGTCTTGACCGAGTTGCCTTAGGAATAGTCGACTGGGATGGTCTAGCTCTTGCTTTCTATCAAAAGTACTTCCCACGAGAACGAACCGCACTCTTACGAAGTCAGATTACTGGATTCCGTCAGAGAGGCGATGAAAGCCTTTATGAGGCATGGGAAAGATATAAAGAATTACAAAGAGAATGCCCTCATCATGGCCTTGATTCATGGTTCCTGGCTATCACATTCTACAACGGTTGTTGTGGCGAATCACGTCGTATCCTCGACTCCGCTAACAATGGTTGTTTCGATCAAATCGATGTAGAGATAGCTAGTGTGACTATCGAGTCAATGGCAATTGACGATTCTCAGTATAGCAACTCGCGTGCTATACCGCTAAAAGCCAAGCAGGATGATTCAAGTAAAGTAGCACTCCCGGAAGCCCAATTAGCCCTTCTGCAGCAACAAGTAGAAAGCTCGTCCCAATCCAAGGAACATAACAACGTCACTAACCACGTAGTGGTATGTGAGACATGTGGGATTGGAGGGCATAGTTTTCAAGATTGTAGAAGTTCAATAGAGCAAGTCAATGCCTATCAAGGATATAGGCAAGGCAACGCTTTCTCAAACTTTTACAACGAAAACATAAAAAACCACCCGTTTTTGTCCTACAAAAGTACCAATGTTCAAAATCCCCACCAACAAACTCAACAACCATTCATACCACACCAACAAAAGCCTTACAATCCATCTGGTTTTCAAAACCAGAGACCTTCATTCCAACCTAACTTCAATCAACCATACCAAAATCAACACCAACCACCTCAAATTCAAGGCCAACCAAATGACTCAAGCTTAAGCAAGATTGAATCTATGCTTTTGCAAGTTGTTCAAAAACAGGATTCAATGTTTGCTCAATTTCAAAAGAGTGATCAAGCTAAAGATGCTGCCATCAAGATGCTTGAAACTCAAATGGCCCAATTGGCTACCTCTATTACCCAAAGAAAACAAGGCCAACTTCCACCTCATGGTGAACAACCAAGGGACACCGCAAATGCTATCACCCTTAGGAGTGATACCACTTACACGGAACCTCAGCAACCCAAAGAACCAACAGTTGAGCCTTCACCAGTAGAAAGCCAAAAAGAAACCCAACCATCCACCGCTAAGGAAGCGGAAGAAAAACGTGAAAAGAAGGATGAACTTGAAAAGGAACCCATCAAAATTCAAGTTCCATTTCCCCAACGTTTGAGGAGAAATCATAAGGAAACCCAGTTCGGTAAATTCATGGAAGCTGTCAAAAACCTCCAAGTAACGGTTCCCTTCACTGAATTAATCACTCAAATCCCTTCTTACACGAAATTCATGAAGGATATTCTAACAAAGAAGAGGACTCTAGATGATGTTGAAATCATCGCATTCACCTTCTGAATGCACTGCGTTATTGCAAAATAAGTCCCCTCCTAAGTTAAAGGATCCTGGTAGTTTCTCTATACCTTGCACTATAGGCACCTACACTATTGATAAAGCTTTATGCGATCTAGGTGCTAGTGTAAGCGTTATACCCTATTCCATTTGCGAAAAATTGAATATGGGAATTCTGAAATGCACAATTATCACCCTGCAAATGGCAGATCGTTCTCTAAAACAACCTATGGGAGTTTTAGAAGATGTACCTGTTAGAGTAGGGAAGTTTTTCATTCCGGTCGATTTTATAGTGTTAGATATGGCAGAAGATTCGCAAATCCCTATCATTCTAGGAAGGCCATTTCTACACACTGTAGGAGCAGTAATCGATGTCAAGAATGGAAAATTGACATTAGAAGTAGGTGACGATAAAGTCACCTATAACTTAAACAGTGCAATGAAGAGCCCTATGCTTGAAGAACCTTGCTGTTTTCTTGACATTGTCGACTCAATCATTGATGAATCTCTGTATCCATCAATAATTGAGGATCCTTTAGAAGCAATTTTATTGTTAGAGGATATCTCTGAGAACGACAATTTTGAGATCAGTGAGCTGGAAAGGGACTTGACTGGTAAAGAGATACCATCTGAAGAAGTTGAGGAGTTCATAAGCTAGATAGATGCTCCTGCCAAGGCAGAAGTACATAAACCTCAACTTAAACCTCTTCCCTCAAATCTAAAATATGCTTTTTTAGACGAGTCTGAATATTGCCCGGTCATATAGAGTGCTCTTCTTGATGAAAATCAATTAAACTCACTATTGATTGTTTTGAGAACGCATAAAAAGGCAATAGGATATAAGCTTGAAGAACTCACATGCATAAGCTCCGACTTTTGCATGCATAGAATAAACTTAGAAGAAGGCCAAAGACCTTGTGTTCAAGGTCAACGCCGTCATAATCCTAACATGCAAGAAGTAGTTAAAGCTGAAGTTCTGAAGTTGTTAGATGCTGGCATAATCTATGCAATTTCTGACTCAAAATGGGTTAGCCCTGTCCAAGTTGTTCCCAAGAAAGAAGGAACAACAGTAGTCAAGAATGAGAAGAATGAGCTCATCCCCACAAGGATAGTGACGGGATGGCGAATGTGCATTGACTACAGAAAGTTGAATCAATCAACTAGAAAAGATCACTATTCTTTCCCCTTCATTGATCAAATGCTAGAGAGGTTAGCTTGCCACAAATATTTCTGTTATCTAGATGGTTACTCAGGATTTTTCCAAATTCCTATCCACCCTGAGGACCAAGAGAAAACCACCTTCACCTGTCCCTATGGCACTTTTGCTTATCGCCGAATGCCATTTGGCCTATGTAATGCACCTGCAACTTTCTAGCGTTGCATGACTAGTATCTTTTCCGATTTTGTTGAGACTATCATGGAGGTATTCATGGACGACTTCAGTGTCTATGGCATTTCCTTTGATAATTGTTTGACAAATCTATCCAAGGTATTGCAACGCTGTGAAGAAGTTGACCTTGTTCTCAACTGGGAAAAGTGTCACTTCATGGTGAACGAAGGTGTAGTTTTAGGACACATCATTTCTGAAAGAGGTATTGAAGTGGATCGAGCTAAGATCCAAGTTATCGAGCAACTGCCACCACCTGCTAATGTAAAAGGAATCAGGAGTTTCCTTGGCCACGCCGGTTTCTATCGACGGTTTATTAAAGATTTTTCTAAAATAGACAAGCCCCTGACTGAGCTCCTTTTTAAGGATGCGCCTTTTAATTTCACGAAGGAATGCCTTGAGGCATTCAACAAAATCAAACGCGCTCTAATCACTGCACCTATAATCCAGTCACCTGATTGGAATCTTCCATTTGAACTTATGTGCGATGCGAGTGATTACGCCGTTGGAGTTGTTTTGGGGCAAAGAAAGGAAAAGTTCCTTCATGCTATTTACTATGCTAGTAAAACGTTAGATCCTGCCCAAATCAACTATGCCACTACTGAAAAAGAACTTCTTGCAATTGTCTATGCCTTAGACAAATTCCGTTCTTACCTTATAGGATCGAAAGTCATTGTTTACACTGACCACGCTGCTTTGAAATATCTGCTTTCAAAGAAAGAGGCAAAACCTCGACTTATCCGATGGATCTTACTTCTTCAAGAGTTTGATCTAGAGATCCGGGATAAGAAAGGAGCAGAAAATGTAGTCGCTGACCATCTTTCAAGGATAAGAGTAACTGAAATAGGATTGCCAACACCAATTAATGATTCATTTGCTGATGATTCATTTATAGCGATTACTGACTCTTCTCCTTGGTATGCTGATATGGCTAATTTTCTTGTCAGTCGACAGCTACCTTCTGACCTTTCTTATAACCAAAGGAAACGAGTTTTGCATGATGCAAAATTCTTCGTTTGGGATGATCCTTATCTTTTTAAGCAGTGTTCTGATGGTCTTTATAGACGATGTATCCCCCATTGGGAAGTTAAAGGAGTTTTAGAAGGATGCCACTCATCTGCTGATGGTGGTCATCATGGTCCGTCCAAGACCGTAGCCAAAGTCTTGCAATCCGGGTTTTTCTGGCCCTCGATGTTTAAAGATTCAAAAGATTTTGTTATGGCTTGTGACGCTTGTCAACGAATGGGTCAAATATCCAAGAGACATGAAATGCCTCAAAACGGCATATTAGAAGTTGAAATATTCGATGTCTGGGGTATTGACTATCAAGGACCATTCCCTTCTTCTAACGGAAATCGTTATATCTTAGTCGCTGTTGACTATGTTTCTAAGTGGGTAGAAGCAATTGCCACTCCCACTAATGATGCTAGAGCTGTGATACGGCTATTTAAGAAGATCATCTTTCCACGTTTTGGTGTACCCAGAGCCGTGATTAGTGATCGAGGAACTCATTTTGGAGAGAAGCAGTTAGATACTCTGCTTGCTAAATATGGTGTGTATCACAGACGAGGATTAGCCTACCATCCTCAGACCAGCGGTCAAGTAGAAGTCTCAAATAGAGAGTTGAAAACAATTCTTCAGAAAGTAGTCTCAAGATCTAGAACTGATTGGAGTAATAAGCTCGATGACACCTTGTGGGCTTATCGCACAGCTTTCAAAACCCCGATTGGAACATCTCCTTATCGATTGGTTTATGGAAAGGCCTGTCATCTTCCTGTCGAGTTAGAGTATAAAGCTTACTGGGCTATCAAAGAACTCAATTTAGACACTAAGCTTAGCGCTGATAGACGACTTTTGCAACTTAATGAACTAGAAGAAGTTCGTTTACAAGCTTATGAGAATTCTAGGATCTATAAGGAGAAAACGAAGCGTTGGCACGACAAGAGGATAATTAAGAAGGAGTTTAATGTCGGTGACCAAGTACTTCTTTTCAACTCCCGTTTGAAGATTTTTCCTGGAAAACTTCGATCACGATGGTCTGGACCATTCACTGTCACATATGTGAGCAAGTACGGCTATGTGGAACTCATGACTAGCAATGGTGAGAAATTCAAAGTTAATGGACACAGACTGAAACTCTACTATAGCAATTCTATCATCGGATGTTTAGATATTGTCTATACGGAACGTCCATCCCAAACCCAATGATTTTATAGAAAAATTTGTCGAGCAAGACGTTAAACAAGCGCTTCTCGGGAGGCAACCCGTGTTTTTCCTTTTTGCATTTTTATTTTTGTTTTTCCCTTTTACGTTGTTTTGTTAGATTTCTTTGCAGATGAAAGAGTTTTTGAAGAATCTCTGAAGACCTTCCCTGTCATGTCCAAAAGGCTAGCTTGGGGGAGTCCGCACTGGCTAGTACACTTCATTCTTCTTTCATTTTTCCCTTCTTCCCATTAAGCATCTCATTGCATATTTAGCTTTTGTGCTCACATTGACGACAATGTGATGTTTAGCTTGGGGGAGGGATTGCATTTTGATTGCATTTTCCCTGTTTGCATTTTAGTTATATTTTTCAAATTTTGAATAAAATAGAGAAGATTTTAGTGAGAAGATTTTTAAAATTTTGAACACAATTGAATGCTTTTCATGCTTTGCTTGCTTGTTTACTATGCTATCATGTTACATTTCCCAAACTTAGAGCTTTCAAAAGATAATGATTCAATATTTATTGAACTTTGCATACATGGGGAAGTCTTGTACACAGTAGGCATGGAATGAATCTATAGATGAGTACGCTTGATCTTGACATTTGGCAAACTACATATATTGTAAGGTAGAACCTCCTTAGACTGGTACATCCATACCCAGACTGATCTAGGTGTGTGTAGTTCTCCTTGTGATGTGTGTCATGTCAAAACGCATAAGTATGGTTCTCATTTCATTTCTATAAGCATTGCATTCATGATTCACTAAGATTTGAAGTCTTTTTTTCACTTTATTTTGCCCCTCAAAATTAGCCCCTTCATACAAATGCTTCACAAAAATAATAGCTACAGATAAAAATTGCCTACCTTTTGAGCTAGTAGTTAGACTATGGTGTGTGGGTGCTCTTTTGAGAAGATTTGTTCTTATCTGTCAAAGTGAATTGGGAAAACGAAAAAGTTCAAGAAGCGAAGTTGTGTTCAGAGAAGGAAAAAAAGAAGAAAAAAAAAAGAAAAGAATAGAAAAATAGAAAAATCAAAGAAAAACAAAGAAAAAGAAATAAGAAAAGAAGTTATGAGTATCTCCTAAAAATGTCAAATTAATAGAAGGAGTTTACCCTTGTGTTTCGTGTGTAATAAGCCAATCTGTTGCTTCTGGATTCGCTATTTGTCTTTTGGGAATTAACCGAAACTCTGGATTGAGTATTCATTTATCATTGGTCAGTTGCTAGCTCACTTTAACCTTCACATGACCATAACTATTTGTCCACCTTTCACCCATTTCCCAAAGCCTTGTTCTTATATTTCGGCTTCTTTTCTATGTGCATTATGATTTTTGACTTGTGTTTTGAATTGTTTACCATATTAGACTGCGGACACATTTTCATAAGTCGTAGATAGGTGAGTGTCTCAAACATTTACACATAAAGAAATCACCTTTTTACATACAATGAGTGTTCGAGTGCGCCGTGAGAGTCCATTTGTCAAAAGATCATGCAAGAGCCGAAATTCTGTAGTGAAATTCTTTGTGCTACACCGTTATGTAAATCTCAGCCATGTTTATGTATCATTCTTGCCCACGTTGCTTTTGGGTTATGATTCATTATGTTTCCAAAGCTTTATGTTGAGATTTGTTTCTTGATGGTATAGTAGCCAATGCTTGCAACCTTGTCCTGGTATTGTTTGTTATATTTGCTTGAGGACAAGCAAAGGTTTAGCTTGGGGGAGTTTGATAAGTGAATATTTGTATGATTTTAACCCCCAGTTTAGCTCAGTTTTGTATATCATTTGTGGTTTGTTAAGCCATTTTATGAGCTAATATCGTCTTCTAGGCGAATTCCTGTGTTCTAACTTGTTTTGTAGGGAAAGTGACGTTTCTACGCCCTTTTTCTATATTCCTGAGCATTTGCCTAGAACCCGACGATTCAAAGAAGAAAGCTTGACCATGTGTAAGGCATTTCAAGAAGGTTCACTAACTTAAGAGAGAGAAGAAGTAGAGACGGTTTCGTAGTTGTCGGAAGACCAATCAATTAGACGGGAGAACTCATCGCTTTACATCATATCCAAGCAACAAACCCGATTGTAGAGTCAAGGACTCAAGGGGGATGTTGTAAGTCAAGTCAAAGCGAAGGAAGATGAAGCGTTAGTCAAGAGTTTCCAGAAGACGACTTACCCGATCGGGTAAGTGTGTACCCGATCGGGGATGTGTGCTGCTCCAAGCATTGCGGCTCCTTCTTCCTAATTTTGCCCTATGTATTTAATGCCCGACCTCTTCTCCACGAAACCCTAATACTATAAATAGATGCTCTAGCCTCACAACACAATACACTCTCATACACTATCTTATACAATCTAATCCTATATTTCATGCAATCTTCTTATTAGTTTTCTTTTTAGTTTTAGTCTTTCTAGTTTAGTTTATCTTCTTCTTTTGTCTTTTGTTTCTAGTTTATTTCTGTCCATTTCATATCAAAACATTAGTTTAGTTTAATAAGAATTTCAATCTTTGTATCTACTTTGTTGGGTTCAAGAGTTGTAATCCAAAGTACGGTATTTCTATGCGAGGGATTTCTATTATTGTTATCACTTTCATCGTTGATCGTCACCTAGGTATTCCTAATTTATCCTTTGCTTATTGTTCTTTATTGTTTTCCATTTGATTGTTACTTTCTATTCGTATAATTTAGATTCGTTTTTATGTCGTTATAATCATAGTTTCATTTCTTAGATTGACATATAGCGTTGTTATTATCGCCACATAGAGAGTCTAAATTATTGGCAAAATCAACTAAATATGCTTATCTTAACTTTCATTGTTAATATCATCATAATCATGAGTGAGTAGTCACCTTTCTAGGGTGTAGGGTAGCCATGTTAGATTGATTAAAAGATGATAATTGGATAAAAGAAATTGTGCTTTTAAAACATTGTGTCTATGCATGTTTGGACTTTAACGATAGTTGACGATTCTTGATCACAATCATTGACTAGTGTGGAATTCTTTTCCAAGGTAGATATACAGGAATTGAATAGACAAAGCGTGACATAGTGGATTAAGACCTAGTAAATCGCACTAAAAGCCTGCTAGACCATCTGATCTATGATTGTAATGAACACACCATTCTTACGAACGCTCAATGAATTATTTGCATATCCTAAATCCAATTTCATTAATATGTCAATCTACATGTGTGAACCTATTTCCCTAAATGCTTCTCATTATTGTTAATTTATCATTTGCTTTATTGTTTTCATTCTAGTTTGTTTTTATTTTGTTCTTATTTATGCCTTTCGTTAGTTTAGACATCACAAAATCCAAAACCCAGAAAATCATTAGATAAAACTCATTTGTGAGACGAATCACAATCCATAGGAAACACCATCTCCCTGAGGATCGACCCCTACTTCCCTAATTACATTAATTTGTTATTAGCCTAGTCTGGGTAATTTATCTTTGTTTCGGGCTTACGACAGGCACGATCAAGCGTTAGACGGACTTCGGTTAAGTATAAGAGCAGTTGACAAAAGAGCATAGCCCCACAATGAATCAGGCACTACCGTGTGACCTATCATGGATCGAACCATATCAAGTAATGTTCGATTTCTCCGTTCGGACACACCATTTAATTGAGGTGTTCCAGGTGGAGTTAACTGTAGTACTACACCACAGTTTTTAAGGTGTTGATCAAACTCGTTCGAAAGATATTCGCCACCACGATCTGAACGTAGTGCTTTAATCTTTCTACCCAGCTAGTTTTCAACCTTATTCTGGTATTCCTTGAACTTATCAAAGGACTCACTTTTGTGCTTCATTAAGTAGACATATCCATATCTACTCAAATCGTCCGTGAAAGTGATAAAATATCTATAGCCATCTCTAGCGTTGATTGACATAGGTCCACACACATCAGTATGTATGAGTCCTAATAGGTCAGCAGCGCGTATTCCAACACCTTTGAAGGAAATTCGAGTCATTTTGCCTATAAGACATGATTCACACGTGCCAAATGATGCATAGTCAAATGGGGAGATAGGCCCATTGTCAATGAGCTTCTTCACGCGTTTTTCCATTACGTGTCCCATACGGCAATGCCATAAATAGGTTTGATATTTGTCACCAACCTTTACCTTTTTATTAATCACATGCAATATATCTGTGGTTTGATCTAAAACATAAATCCTATTCATGGAAACTGCTTTACCATAAATCATTTCGTTAAAGGAGAAAATACAGCTATTATCCTTTATTACAAATGAAAAACCGTTTTTATCGAGAACGGAAACTGAAATAATGTTTTTAGATAAACTGGGTACATAGTAACAGTTATTTAAAAATAACTCAAATCCACTTGGGAGTTGGATTACATATGTTCCCACTGAAACGGCAGCTACTCTTGCTCCATTCCCCACTCGCAGGTCCACATCACCCTTTTCGAGAGTTTTGATGTTTCTTAGGCCCTGCAAATGATTACACAGATGAGAACCACAACCAGTATCAAGTACCCAAGTTCCGAAACTTGCATGGTTAATCTCAATCATATGAATAAAAGAAGACATACCAACAGGAGTGACGCGGCCTGCTTTTACATCTTCAGCATACACGGGACAGTTCCGCCTCCAATGCCCAGTCTTGTGGCAATGGTGGCACTCCATGTTTTCTTTGCTCTTTGTCTTTCCTTGTGAGCTACTGCTAGTCTCACCAGGCCCACTCTTGCCCTTTCCTGGCTTCTTGAACTTCAGCTTCCCTACAGCTAGGTCGGCCTGAGCCTTGCCCTTACCCTTACCCTTGTTTGCAATCATGAGAACGTCCTGCTTCAGGCTCCCACTCAATTTCAGATCCTTCTCAGTCTGTATGAGAAGTGAGTGTAGATGATGAAGATTTCTCTTCAAATCATTCATATAGTAATTTGCCCTGAATTGGGCAAAACCATCATGAAGTGAATGAAGCATGCGGTCAATGACCACGCTCTCTTTGATTTTGCAATCAAGTGCCTCCAGTTTTTCGAGATTCTCGATCATATCGAGAATGTGTGGGCTAACCGGTTGGCCCTTCTGGAGTTTTGCTTCAAAGAAGCGAGTGGTAAGCTCATACATAACGATCTGCGGTGCTTTTGAGAATTCGTTAGTGAGCGTGGTGAAAATCTTGTTTGCACCTGGGGCAATGAATCGTCTTTGCAAATTGGATTCCATTGAAAAGATGAGTACGTTCTTTATCGCATCCGCCTCCATTACGAAATCACTATAAGCAAGTGATTCATTGGCTCCTGCATTGGGGCCTGGGTTAGGCGGTAGTGGCTCAGTCAAGTACGTGAGCTTACCGTCAGCTATGGCAGCATTCCATAATGAAGCCTCCCAGTCCGCAAAGTTGGACCCGTTATTTTTCAGTCGCGTGTACTGATTCATATTGTCCATGAACATCTTAAGCCAGGATTCGTGTGCGAGCGTGGTACTTGGCATCGGGGCATCAGTGCAACAGGAATAAGTGACCAAGCCAAGACACGAGCTCAAGACAAGACTCAACATCAAGACAACAACACCATTCAAGACAACAACATCCTTTCAGACAACACCATGACCAGTTATGACAATGTCCTATTCAGTCCAAGCCACAACCACTTCAAGCCTGCTAAGTCAACACTCCCACAAGCAGAACAAAGCCTAGCCATCCACTTCCCAAGACTAAGCCACAACAAGACACAGCCAACAGCCCAACAAACCCAACACAACAAAAACAGCCCTCAGCCAAAAACAGCTTATCACAGCCTTCCTAAACAGGGTCCATGGGGGCCTCACACAATCAACCAAGCCTAACCAACCCTCAAACCTATGTCTTGGGAAGGTCCTCTACAACTTTTCCCAGGACTTCCCTTCCAAGAAACAAACACACAAAGAGTTAGCTTAGGGACAACTTCAGACTGTCCAGATTTCAGCCTTTT
>JAIUZE010015411.1:0-70578 GCA_022085475.1 Heliosperma pusillum
GTTTTCACCTCTAGACGATGTTAATTAGTTTTGCTAAACACTTGTTCTTTGCTAACATTTTAAGAGACCCCGTCTCTTTGTTGTAATTCCGTTTTTAGTTTGTAACATTTTGACACACCTCGTGTTATATATAACTTGCATGTTTAAAGGTTTTTAAAATACCGTATTTCCGCATATTATTTCACATGCTTGTATGTTTTATATTTCCGCATTCGCGAGGGTTGTCACATTCTTGATCCCTTTTCTCTTCACTTATCATACTTTCCTTATGTTAATTATTATGTTGAGTGGTTATTGTGAGTGAAATGATCAATCTTGCATGTTAATTACTTGACTATTGCATTTTCTGGAAAGATGGTTTAATTTCTCTAGTAATCTTGAAGCAAACCTGTGTTGGTGCCAATTTGGTTCAAAGGAGGCACTTTCATGGGTAGGATCGTACTTGTGTTACCAACTTTGCATGATTTAATCATTGTTGGTCTCATCGTACCATTAGTCACTTGGCAATTCCTTAACGCTCTTTTGTGGACATGCATTCATAGTTTAATAGTGTGGGTCTTCTTAAGTAGGGTAGAATTTGGATGGTTTAATTCATCTTTTACTACTATATTGTGACTACTTGTATTGGGTAAGTGGATTAAAAGAGAAAATTGGTTATCTTTGGCGAAAGTAGTATGCTAAGACAAAGTTACATCAAGTTCTTTAATTATTTGAGTTAGTGCATATTAAGTTTTTGATAGATTGTCTCATTTAGATAAAAATCTCATCTTTACTTTGCTTGTTTTAATTTGTTCAGGGTATTTGTTTTGTCTCCGTTTGGTCTGATTGTCCCGGGGTCGTCTTCTTCGGTCTTTTGGGTAGGTCATGTCTATTGGATATGAATGGTCTTACGGGTTGGACTGGTCTAAGTCGATTGAGAAGTAATTGTAACAACCTCTTCTAACAAAGTGCCTAACTAAGGCCTACCTTAGCAAATAAAAGTGCTATCATCTCGGTTGCCCGAGGTAGCACATATCAAATAGACAATAAACAAATAGCATTTAATTAGATGCGTAAAGTTTAGAGTGATTACAACTTAATAAATCAAATACGAAGTAATACAATGATCGAATCCGAAATAGTGAAATCAAAATAATGTCTTGCTATCTTTGAGTCAACGGAATAAAATCAACTCATCATCGTGCAGCGACCCTAGTGAACCCCAAAACATGCTCAAATGATTACCTGCTAAACTTCTACTCACCATTTCTCAATGAATCACAACAGTTTTGAAAACAAACACCGGTCAGCACAATCATACATTAATCAACATCAACAACGAACAATACAATCATCTCAGTCGATCATCATCATCTCCAAAGTCCGGTAACCGAGTTCCCATCGCAACGGGTAACCCCTGCCAATGTCAGACCACAACAATGGACATCAAAATCCCCGCTCATCGCAACGAGCGTGACCCGAATCATTAATGTGCACATCCCCCTTGTGACGGGGGCCACAAGATGCAAGACCTCGGGGTGGAACCATCTCCCAAAAATGTTCCACAATCACAATCACAATCACAATCACAATCACAATCACAATCAACATAGTCATCATCGCAATCATCACAAATAATCATTTAAAAATCAATCAATATACGATTATACTGAGTAGGGAAACCCTACCTCAAAAGCAATCCGGAAAGACAATAATCACGCAAAGCTAAAATCGTTCCTCTACGAAGTCCCCTCCTAACAATCATACAAATGACATCTAATATCAAAACCAATCGCAAATACTCTAATTCCAACCCTTAAATCAGATTAGGATTCTAATAAATCTACCCCAATCGCAAATACTCTAATTGTAACCCTTAAATCAGATTAGCCTTGCCTCGTGGGTCTAAGAGTAAAGTCTAATGGGTGATAATTATTAGTCACAATCGTTGAATTCCTTGTTCTTTTCGATTTTGATAGGGAGGCTTAGTTGTTGGGGTACTTCCGCATGTGATTTTAGATTATTTCACGTGGTGGGTACAAGGAGTTGCGAGATTGGATTGTGGTGTGCTTGAGATTGTAAGTTGTTCATTACCATTTTGAAGAATTTCATAGAGATATAGTGTTAAAGTGTATCATGTTTGAGTGGATGGATTCATTGGCAATGAAGATAAAATTTAGGATCTTGGGTGGACGAGCATTTTAGGTTGAGTATTATGCGGTTTAGATAGGGCGAGAATTCAGAAGGATATGTTATGAGTAATCGTGGTAAATGATCAATCTAATGTTTCGTGTTGAGAATTTTCGGGTGGATTCAAGGTGATGTGAGGAATTAATGGTGTTTGAGATTGTGGTACATTTTGTGGTGTTGGTGATAGGGTATCAAACAATTTTGGTAAGACGGAATGATGACAATAAAGGATATAGTTAAGAGTTTAATGATGAATTGGGTTAAAGGACGTAGTAGCATTTTGAGAAGAGCAGGTTGTCTCACAGAAGTTAGCTTTATTTTGTGGAATATTTAGAAATAATGGAGATTAGTTGGTAAATTAAGTAAATTGTTGATAAGTTTTGCGATTGAGGTATTATTATAGGCATGGATGTGAAGTTGTGGTATAAGTTAATTGGCGATGATCGGTTTTGGCTATGTGAAGGAATATGACTATTTGGCAGAGTGGTCAACATAGAAGATATTAATAATGTTAATGGTGGGTATGAGTGAATTGTGGGGACGAAGTTCATTTTAAGGGAGGTAAAGTTGTCGCATCACATGTTAGCATAGGGAATGGCGACAAGTTTGGATTTATTAATATTGAGTATGGTGGTGATGAGTTAGTTTTGGTGATATACATGTGTTAATGTTATGGAATGTTATGAGGTGAAGTGATATGGTTGTTATGTGTGCTATGTGATGTTGTGGATGTTTTGATGTTGTTCAAGGAAGAGTGTTTGTAAGTGTTGTTAATGGAGTTGGGATAATTGTGTAGGTTGTTTAATGATATCGTTGGGATGTTGGGAATTTAGTAATAGCGTTTGACGGTGTTAGTTTGGATTTCTTGTAATAGAATCTTATTTTGGTAAGAGACGATGTATGTTAATGTGGGAACCTTGCGTTTATGATGTTGTATCGGGTTGTGACAATTTTGGAGGGTACCTTTGGTATTTGATGTTGGAGTAAGTGTCCTCCACAATAGTGCATTTATATAATAAATCTCATTTGGAATATACGTGGCATGATTAGTATATTTTGATACTCCACGTCAGTTGATTAACGTAAATCGGTAACGCTCGGCTGACTAGAGTTTGACGTTATTGTCGTATGACGGCGGTGATCAACTGATCCCTTTAGGTCACACCTATAGGATGAGACCCAAATAGAAAACTAATTATTTGTATACGATACAGTTTAATTAGTCCTTTACATATATATTTGATATATGTTTGGTTACGAGAGTTATTTATTGGAAATTGAGTTATGAACTCATTCCGGTTAAGTTTATTAGTCAATTATACGATAACTGACTGAATAAATTTTACGTCTTATTTTAATACGATTAAATAAGATTTAATTTAGTGATTAATCGTTAATTCATTAAATTAGTTGAGGTTATGCATATATTTTGAGGTAGAGGTAATTAGTTAATTATGATTACAAAGAGTTGTAAAATAAATTAATTGGGCATTGTGGGACCCATTATATATTGATATAATGATAAAATGTCACTTAAAAGTTAAGTACATATTGTTTATTAATTTGTGTCATATAATTGTTATATGATCAAATTAACACTTAATTATACAAGATAATTAAACATATGATTAATAAGTATTTATGGGACAAATATCAAAAATCAAAATGGACCATTATAAGTCACAATGGTCCAGTTTTGTGCACATGGAAGATGCATGTGTGTTATTCTTTTCTTAACACACAATTCACTATGTTGATAGTGATATATCATTCTATCTTTAATCATTACAACTTAACCCATACTCTACCTTCTTACACAAGAATAAAATAAGCAAAATTGAGCCCTCTTGGAGCTCAAGTCATCCGGCCTTATGGCCTTTATATTGACCAAAAGTTGTTCAATTTTTTTATGCTTCTTCACTTGCTTATTTTTCTTACTTCTATCACTAACTCAACTTCTCTCTAAACTCTCTTATACACTAATATTCTCTACATATTACTAGTATAGTAATATACTAATATTAGTAGTATTATGTCTTCACTTATTATCTAGTTAATAATAAGCTAAGATTATTTGAGTTTAATCTTGGGTGCAACAAGAAGGAGACCTTCTACTTTGGAGGTTGTTTTATGGAGGATCATCCATTATTTTCATGCTCAAGAACAATAAGAAGGAGTTCTTATTGTGCCCATATTGAACCGAAAATACCCAATGTAGGGATGTTTTCGTGTTATCTTTTCTTTTATGCTTTTATATTTGCATGCATGATAACTAGATCCTAAATCATTAAGTTAATGTAATTTAATTAACTAATTAGAAGAGTCTAATTAGAGGTCTAGGACTTTCATTTGATTGTGCTAGTGATCGCTTGGCTGCTTGGGTTCCTTTTGTCGGTAGTGAGAGTGTGAAATTTGAGGACGAAATTTGTTTTTAAGGAGGAAAGATTGTAATACTTCGTATTCTTCTAGCTGGGTACTCGGTCGAGTGAGGGGTGACAACACCAAAATGTGTTGTGTCTAGTAGTATTTATTAGGTTCGTTTATTATACTTTTAACGGGTCGTTAGCATCGTTTTATGCTAACCTTAGTCCTTGTAATTATGTTGTTATTTAGTATTTTTAATCAACTTTTAGAGTCAAACCCGGATGTTAGCAAAAGTCAAAGTCAAACCCGATACCCGAGACCCAAACCCGATAATTGGAGTGGGCTACAAGCAAATCATCAATGCAAGAAGAGCAAGTCCAAAGGGTCAATGGAAGTCAAGGCGAGACTAAAGTCCAAAGGGGTCAACGAAAGTCAAGGCGCTCAACCAAGGGGAAAAACTGGCACGCCAGTGAACGCTGCCAGCGTCCCATGACGCTGCCAGCGTCCGTGGGCGCTGCCAGCGTCCAAGTCTCAGGCATGTGTTCCTTCATTCTCCGTCTTGTCATTTTGAGGCCCATTTCTCAAGGCCCTAGGTTTCCGGAGCCAAGGGTATAAAAGAGCCAAATTGTAGAGAGAGAAGCACACAACATTGAATACAACATTCCACAACACAACACATTAGAATTCTCTCAAGTTTTGTTCTTCATTTTGGTTTTTTAATTTGGTTGAACTTCATAATGGGTTGTAATATTTGGATTATGGGTAGCTAATTTTCCATTGCTTAGTGTAATTTGAACAAGTTATCTCCTTTTAGCATTGTAAGACCTTTTGAACCTCTTCTTCTCTATTTAATTCCATTTTCTCATGTTTAAATTCCATTGTTGAATGAATTGTTGTTGAGACTAACCATCTTAGCAAGTGTTTGTTTAATTATTGCTTTGTCTAGATAAATTTGGTTAATTTGTCTTGATATTGTTGAAGCAACCTTGAAGGATTGTAACTTTGGTTTAAAAGTTGAAAACTTTTGAGTGGAATTTGGTTTATTGTGTAATTAGAACATGGTTTAATGTTTTATTACATGATTCTAGCTTGTTTCTTTGGTTTTATGCTTAAAGCTTGCATCTTTGATTTGGGCTCATGGTTTAATGGGTGTAAATTAGGTTGTAAAGGGTCATCCATGGATGGTTTAATTCATGTTGGCTAATTTCTTAGAAACTTGTATTAGATAATTAGAGAAGAGAGGAAAAGAAGAGTCTTTACTTTGTTAATTGTGGGGAACTTGGGAAAATTACACTAAGTTGTTTCTCCATATTTGAATATTTGAATCTTTAGTTTTTGTTGGTAATTTTAGACTTGCTAATCAATTCTCGTGTCAAACTTTCTCCCTATATGTTATCCTACATGTTTTCTCATTGTGAATATCATAGTTTGTAATTAATTTAAGCTTTTGTCTTAATTAGTGTCTTAATTTGTGATTAGAGTAATTAGTTTTGTTAATTGGCATTTTGCAAGAGTCTAGATTAGATTAATTTAGTTAATACCGCCTTCTCTTGGGTTCGATCTTATTCTTACCATTTTACTACCTTTATTTAAGATAGTTTGTGTTTGTTTAGGAGTTATAAATTGTTATTTGATCGTAGCTAATTAGCGGAATTAGCGACACGCGAATTAGGCTCGTCAAATTTGGCGCCGTTGCCGGGGAGAAGGTCTAGAAAGAAGAAGAAGAGTTAGAGAAGAAAGAGAGAGGAGGAGAAACCGAGGAGGTGCCTCGGGTTTTTCTCATTTCAACAATTGATGAAGCACCCCGTCCTTTTCCCCTACAATGAGGACATTGTATAATCTAAGTGTAGGGGAGAGGATTGTATATATTTGTTTTGATTTGATGCATTTTGTTTTGTTTTGAAAAAAAAAGGAAAAAAAATGAAAGAAAAAAAAATTGAAAATCCTGGCTAGGTGAAAACTCACAAGGGTGGGCACCTAGGCAAAAATTGGGAAGGTGGCCGAGGACGGAATGAAAACCCGAAAGGGCATTCCGGGCAAAATGAAAAATCGAGTTGCGAGCCACCAATGAGAGGAAAGGAAAAGCTAAGGTGAAAACCCGAAAGGGCACCTTAGGCAAAATGAGGGATTTTCAAGAAAACAAATGGAAAATGAAAAAGAAAAAAAATTGAGCAAAATACTTCCGATGATGAGGATTTATGGAGGGAAAAGAAGGGAGAAATAAGGAGGAATTTGGAAGGAGGTTAGCTTAGGATTTCTTTTTATTTTTCTTTGAGTCACAAATTTGGTTCCAAATCGGTGGATTTCTCTTGTGGTTGCTTGGTTGTGCGAATTGTGTAGTTTGAGGCCAATCAAGTAACCATGCTATACACTAGTGGAGTAATAAGGGGGTGATATAAGAAGTGGAGATGCATAGAGTTTGGTGATGAGGATCATCTCGCTATGCCTTGGGATAAGGCAAAGATGGTCATACTACATTCTTGGGAGCTATAAAAAGGGAGGAGTTGAGGTGAGATGAGTCGGAGTTGGTGGTGTGTTGAGTCTTGTATAGAGGGAGTTATAAGTAGGAAGTGGTAAGGGAAGAGTGTGTTAAAACAACTTTGAGTCATTTTCTTTTAATAGGTGGTTGTGTTTTGAGGGAGTTATAAGAAGGTAGTGGTGAGGGAAAAGAGGTCATTACCTTCACATGCTATGTTTGGACTAGTGTTTGTCGTGCTAATCTCGAGTTTTACTCGGGACGAGTAAAAGTCCAAGTGTGGGGGTATTTGACAACACCAAAATGTGTTGTGTCTAGTAGTATTTATTAGGTTCGTTTATTATACTTTTTACGGGTCGTTAGCATCGTTTTATGTGATGTGACGGTTTTATACCGTCTTTACCTACCCAACTCTTATCTACTTTAGCCTTGATATATGTTAATTATAGTTATTTTAGCTCATTAATGCATTTTGGTAGTAGTTGCATTGTTAGGATGTGTTTCTACGCAATTTCGGTTTAATATGTAGGTGTCATGTTCGAGAATCGCATTCCGAGTTTGGGAAGTGACTTGGACATTAGTACACTTATGTCTTGGACTAAATTCATGCCAAGTAATGGGTTAATAAGAGTCAAAAGATTGTGGATTAAAGACAAGTCAAGGCCTAAAGATCAAGGTCAAAGCGCGGAAGTAAGTGAAGGAGAGGATGCGTCACACAAGAAAGCCGCGTGGGGCGGCAAAAAGCCGCGTGGCGCTGAAAAAGTGGCTGATCCATTGGCCGCGTGGCGCGGCTCAGCATTGGATTCCGACGACATCTCTAATTCTTCTTTAATTCGGCAATTATGCTCATACTTTATGAGGTTTTATGAGGCTTTAATTGACCTTTATGAAGATGCTCTTTGAAGACCTATAAAAGGAGGGGTTGTGGATCAAATTACATATCTTCTTCCATCTTTTAATCATCATAATACATAGAAAATACTTTCAATTTCTAGTTTGTTTTAGTTATTTTGTATGGAAGGCTAAGTTCTACATCTTGGAACAAGTTCTTGAAGCCAAGTTAGTTTGAATTGTAAGACTCTTATTCTATTTCTATTTCATTATTAGAGTATCAAATTTAGTTTGCATTATTGTTTGTTTGTTAATTATGCACCTAGAATGATCAACTAGTTGTCATTAGTTAATTAACCATTGCTAGATTAGATGAATGAATCTTTTGTTTGTTTATCTATTCCATTGTAGCAATTATAATTCATCAATTCGTATGCTTTCATCATCGTTGAGTTATAAAAGACTAAATTTGTATGAACCAAAGTGAAGCAACGCTTGTTTTCTTCATTCGTTTATCTTTGCTAAATTCCATCGCTTTAATCTACAATCTCGACACAATTGAGCGCTTGACTAGATTGACGATATTGTAAGGACTATTTGTTTACGCTTGTAACTAATAATTATTCATAAGTGGAATTAGAAGTCAACAAATTCATAGCAAAGTATTCAATATTGAAATAGATTGGAAGAGTCAATGATCAATTCATAACTTATTGGTGGAAATTACATGGTCCAAGAATCATTCTCATATTTGTTCTACTTTTTCAATTATTTATATTGTCTTTATATTTCATTTCATTTTTGTTTTAGTAGACTTAGAACATCAACATATCAAAACCCCAATTTAGTTACTTGCTTTTGCACACATTTAATAAACAAAACACCTTCCTTGCGGGATCGACCCCAACTTACCCTTGCTATTGTTAGAGTTAGTAGTGGATAAAAATACTAATTTAGAGACTCACGACAAGTCTAGCCAAATTTTGGCGCCGTTGCCGAGGAAGGCATTGTTTTTTTTGTGTTTGTGTAATATTTGTTCTATATATTGTTTTAATTAAGGGTCTTTTGTCTTTTAATTTAGAAAATGTTTTTTGATTTCCCCCAACAAGAGTACTTCATCACTATTTTGAAAGGCTAGAAGAGTATTTGTTAGAACACCTATATCTAGCCAAGAGTCAAGGAATTTGGATTGGAGTTTTCTATAATTTCAACCAAGAGACTCAAATAGATTTGCAAGTAAAATGTGAGGGTGGGTTCTTAAATTTAAGACACGAAGAAAAATGGGATGTTCTTGATCTTTTGGTGGAGAATTCCCGACAATTTGAAATGACCACTTCTACTCTTAATCTTGATCCTTGCTTTGACACCTAACCACCCTATGTCTCTTATTCTTGATGCGAGTACTCAAATTTATAATGAGGGAGAGAGTAATGACTTTGATTTCACTTTGTCTTATAGTGAACCCAAAGTAGATTTTAACTTATCCCCGCAATTTGATGACGAAGCCTTGGGTGGTGATTTGGGTGTTATCTTATGGGATTTGGATGACACTTTTTATTGGAGTGGAGAAAAGAGCAACTTGGTTAAGATGACCCAATTTTATAAAGAAACATACCATGACTTTTTGATTGTTTTCGAAATATCTAAAGGACATGATGAATTTGTTGTACATGCTTATATGATTATGAGTCGTGTATGGTTTCTTTTTATTATAATTTGTTATAATGTCTTAACCACCTCTTTTTATATCTTGTATGATCTTCTCCAAAGAGCATTGACATGTTCCGCTCTTAACTAAATGATATTTTCTTTATTGAAGGGGTAGTGCTGTGTGACCTCATACTTGGTTCTTAAGCTTGAACATGCGTCGTGCGGGACGTTAAACCAACGCTTACGGGAGGCAACCCGGTTTTAATGTTTTAATGTGTGCATTTGATTTTGAATAAAGTAGTTTGAGTCCACCGATTGATGCTAAATGGATGATGATGAGAGCGCATTTGCAAGCTAAGTTTGGATGCTCTCTTTTGCTCGGTAATTTCTATACCTTCCCTTTTGTTTTTCTCCCATCCCTTATTTTGTCATTGAGGACAATGTCATGTTCAAGTGTGGGGGAAGGGTTTTAGCTCATTGTGGTGGTCTATAGTTGCATTTAAGTTATATTTAGTCATATAGTTGCATTTTAGTAATAAACAGGGTGGAATTATCTTACTTTTTCATGAATTTAGTTGATATTTTCTAGTTTAGAAATGTAGTTCACATATTTGAATTAGGTGTTTTAACACTTGGATGGTTAATACTTGTGCCTATTTTGACGAGTTGAGTTACACTTTGAGTTCAGCTTGGACCCCTAATGGTGTGAACATGCCTTTGATGGTCATGATTGTCACAAAAATGTAGTTTGATCAACATATCCTCCATTATTCCAAAAAAAAAGCATAAAATAATTCTTAGTTTGCTTTAGTGAATACTTTTAGTATGGAAGGCTAACTTCCTCATCTTGGGTCAAGCAATTGAAACAAATGAATTAGTATTTTGTAAGACTCTTTACTCTGTATTTTTACCTCTTAAATATTGATTTATATTCTCAATTTATTATTATTATTATTGATAGTTCTTGCTAGTTTGATCTCCTAGTTTCTCTTATCTTTAATATATTGCTAATTTAGAAATTTGAATCTTTTGTTCAATTGCCTAGACATTGGTAGCAACTATAGCTCATCAATTCGTATGCTTTTCATCATCGTTGAGTTATAAAAGACTAAATTTGTATGAACCAAAGTGAAGCAACGCTTGTTTTCTTCATTCGTTTATCTTTGCTAAATTCCATCGCTTTAATCTACAATCTCGACACAATTGAGCGCTTGACTAAATTAGGTGTTTTAATATTTGCATGGTTAATACTTGTGCCTATTTTGACGAGTTGAGTTCAACTTTGAGTTCACCTTGGACCACTAGTGGTGTGAACATGCCTTTGATGGTCATGATTGTCACAAAAATGTAGTTTGATCAACATATCTTCCATTATTCCCAAAAAAAAAAAAAAAAAAATCACAAACAAAAAAATCAAAATGAAAAAAAAAAAAAAATCACAAATAAAGTGGATTGTTCTCATGTTGCGAAGTGGGTATGAAAATCTATGTTTCCAAGAGCCACGTTATTTTTGCTCTATGGTTAAAAAAGTTGTGTTCAAGTGAAAAAAAAAAAGGAAAAAGATCTATCAAATTGAAATTCATATCTTTACATGTTGGCATCCCATGCTTGTTGTCATTCTTGCTAAGGACCGAGTCCCGTGGTAAGCTAAAAGATGACGAGTATGGAGCTCAATCCGTTGATTTCACCAAGAGTTTGGATCCAAAGGACCGAGTCCGGAGGTGGAACAAAGGGTGATTTTAGCGGATTGAGATTACATTGACACATCTACCAAATCAATGGAGTTCCTAACGTTGCCAAGTGAAATCAAATGTTTCAAATAACCAAAGTGAAGTATATTGTGCTAAAAAGAAACAATCTACCAAAATAAATTTCCTCCATGTTGATTGATCGAAGTTTGTGTGATGGTTGTGGCGGGTATTAGTGTTTAGTAACCCATTAGGCTTGACAAGGCACTCTTTGTTGAACTTGATGCTTGTTAGAGTCGGCTTGAGTGTCCCATGCATTTGTTACGGTTTCCTAAACCTTTCATTTGAACTTGCATTTCTCTATTAGAACTTGTTAACTTGTGATTGAAAGTGTGAGTATGTTCTTAGTCTATTTGAGAATACTCGAGGGCGAGTAAGATCTAAGTGTGGGGGAATTTGATGTGACGGTTTTATACCGTCTTTACCTACCCAACTCTTAGCTACTTTAGCCTTGATATATGTTAATTATAGTTATTTTAGCTCATTAATGCATTTTGATAGTAGTTGCATTGTTGGGATGTGTTTCTACACAATTTCGGTTTAATATGTAGGTGTCATGTTCGAGAATCGCATTCCGAGTTTGGGAAGTGACTTGGACATTTTTACACTTATGTCTTGGACTAAATCCATGCCAAGTAATGGGTTAATAAGAGTTAAAAGATTGTGGATTAAAGACAAGTCAAGGCCCAAAGATCAAGGTCAAAGCGCGGAAGTAAGTGAAGGAGAGGATGCGTCACACAAGAAAGTCGCGTGGGGCGGAAAAAAGCCGCGTGGCGCGGCAAAAGCGGCTGATCCATTGGCCGCGTGGCGCGGTGCGGGGCGCGGCACAACATTGGATTCCGACGACAACTCTAATTCTTCTTTAATTCGGCAATTATGCTCATACTTTATGAGGTTTTATGAGGCTTTAATTGGCCTTTATGAAGATGCTCTTTGAAGACCTATAAAAGGAGGGGTTGTGGATCAAATTACATATCTTCTTCCATCTTTTAATCATCATCATACATAGAAAATACTTTCAATTTCTAGTTTGTTTTAGTTATTTTGTATGGAAGGCTAAGTTCTACATCTTGGAACAAGTTCTTGAAGCCAAGTTAGTTTGAATTGTAAGACTCTTATTCTATTTCTATTTCATTATTAGAGTATCAAATTTAGTTTGCATTATTGTTTGTTTGTTAATTATGCACCTAGAATGATCAACTAGTTGTCATTAGTTAATTAACCATTGCTAGATTAGATGAATGAATCTTTTGTTTGTTTATCTACTCCATTGTAGCAATTATAATTCATCAATTCGTATGCTTTTCATCATCGTTGAGTTATAAAAGACTAAATTTGAATGAACCAAAGTGAAGCAACGCTTGTTTTCTTCATTCGTTTATCTTTGCTAAATTCCATCACTTTAATCTACAATCTCGACACAATTGAGCGCTTGACTAAATTGACGATATTGTAAGGACTATTTGTTTACGCTTGTAACTAATAATTATTCATAAGTGGAATTAGAAGTCAACAAACTCATAGCAAAGTATTCAATATTGAAATAGATTGGAAGAGTCAATGATCAATTCATAACTTATTGGTGGAAATTACATGGTCCAAGAAACATTCTCATATTTGTTCTACTTTTTCAATTATTTATATTGTCTTTAGATTTCATTTCATTTATGTTTTAGTAGACTTAGAACATCAACATATCAAAACCCCAATTTAGTTACTTGCTTTTGCACACATTTAATAAACAAAACACCTTCCTTGTGGGATCGACCCCTACTTACCCTTGCTATTGTTAGAGTTAGTAGTGGATAAAAATACTAATTTGGAGACTCACGACAAGTCTAGCCATTATGTTAACCTTAGTCCTTGTAATTATGTTGTTATTTAGTATTTTTTAGTCAACTTTTAGAGTCAAACCCGGATGTCAGCAAAAGTCAAAGTCAAACTCGATACCCGAGACCCAAACCCGATAATTGGAGTGGGCTACAAGCAAATCATCAATGCAAGAAGAGCAAGTCCAAAGGGTCAATGGAAGTCAAGGCGAGACTAAAGTCCAAAGGGGTCAACGAAAGTCAAGGCGCTCAAACAAGGGGAAAAACTGGCAGTGTGAAACGCTGCCAGCGCCAGTGAACGCTGCCAGCGTCCCACGACGCTGCCAGCGTCCCACGACGCTGCCAGCGTCCGTGGGCGCTGCCAGCGTCCTGGTCTCAGGCATGTGTTCCTTCATTCTCCGTCTTGTCATTTTGAGGCCCATTTCTCAAGGTCCTAGGTTTCCGGAGCCAAGGGTATAAAAGAGCCAAATTGTAGAGAGAGAAGCACACAACATTGAATACAACATTCCACAACACAACACATTAGAATTCTCTCAAGTTTTGTTCTTCATTTTTGGATTGTAATTTGGTTGATTTTCATAATGGGTTGTAATATTTGGATTATGGGTAGCTAATCTTCCATTTCTTAGTGTAATTGGAACAAGTTCTCTCCTTTTAGCATTGTAAGGCCTTTTGAACCTCTTCTTCTCTATTTAATTCCATTTTCTCATGTTTAAATTCCATTTTTGAATGAATTGTTGTTGAGACTAACCATCTTAGCAAGTGTTTGTTTAATTAGTGCTTTGTCTAGATAAATTTGGTTAATTTGTCTTGATATTGTTGAAGCAACCTTGAAAGATTGTAACTTTGGTTTAAAGTTGGAATCTTTTGAGTGGAATTTGGTTTATTGTGTGGTTAGAACATGGTTTAGTGTTTTATTACATGATTCTAGCATGTTTCTTTGATTTTGTTCATAAAGCTTGCATCTTTGATTTGGGCTCATGTTTTAGTGGGTGTAAATTGAGTTGTAAAGGGTCATTCTTGGTTGATTTAATCCTTGTTGACTAATTTCTTAGAAACTTGTATTAGATAACTAGAGAAGAGAGGAAAGGAAGAGTCTTTACTTTGTTAATTGTTGGGAACTTGGGAAAATTACACTAAGTTGTTTCTCCATATTTGAATATTTGAATCTTTAGTTTTTGTTAGTAATTTTAGACTTGCTAATCAATTCTCATGTCAAACTTTCTCCCTATATGTTATCCTACATGTTTTCTCATTGTGAATATCATAGTTTGTAATTAATTTAAGCTTTTGTCTTAATTAGTGTCTTAATTTGTGATTAGAGTAATTAGTTTTGTTAATTGGCATTTTGCAAGAGTCTAGATTAGATTAATTTAGTTAATACCGCCTTCTCTTGGGTTCGATCCTATTCTTACCATTTTACTACCTTTATTTAAGATAGTTTGTGTTTGTTTAGGAGTTATAAATTGTTATTTAATCGTAGCTAATTAGCGGAATTAGCGACACGCGAATTAGGCTCGTCAAATTTGGCGTCGTTGCCGGGGAGAAGGCCTAGAAAGAAGAAGAAGAGTTAGAGAAGAAAGAGAGAGGAGAAGAAAGAGAGAGGAGGAGAAACCGAGGAGGTGCCTCGGGTTCTTCTTATTTCAACAATTGATGAAGTACCCCGCCCTTTTCCCCTACAATGAGGACATTGTATAATCTAAGTGTGGGGGAGAGGATTGTATATATTTTTTTTGATTTGATGCATTTTGTTTTGTTTAGTTTTGTTTTGAAAAAAAAAAAAACAAAAAATGAAAGAAAAAAAAAATTGAAAATCCCGGCTAGGTGAAAACCCACAAGGGTGGGCACCTAGGCAAAAATTGAGAAGGTGGCCGAGGACGTAATGAAAACCCGAAAGAGCATTCCGGGCAAAATGAAAAATCGAGTTGCGAGCCACCAATGAGAGGAAAGGAAAAGCTAAGGTGAAAACCCGAAAGGGCACCTTAGGCAAAATGAGGGATTTTCAAGGAAAAAATGGAAAAAGAAAAAGAAAAAAAAATTGAGCAAAATACTTCCGATGATGAGGATTTATGGAGGGAAAAGAAGGGAGAAATAAGGAGGAATTTGGAAGGAGGTTACCTTAGGATTTCTTTTTATTTTTCTTTGAGTCACAAATTTGGTTCCCAATCGGTGGATTTCTCTTGTGGTTGCTTGGTTGTGCGAATTGTGTAGTTTGGGGCCAACCAAGTAACCATGCTATACACTAGTGGAGTAATAAGTGGGTGATATAAGAAGTGGAGTTGCATAGAGTTTGGTGATGAAGATCATCTCGCTATGCCTTGGGATAAGGCAAAGATGGTCATACTACATTCTAGGGAGCTATAAGAAGGGAGGAGTTGAGGTGAGATGAGTCGGAGTTGGTGGTGTGTCGAGTCTTGTATTGAGGGAGTTATAAGTAGGAAGTGGTAAGGGAAGAGTGTGTTAAAACAACTTTGAGTCATTTTCTTTTAATAGGTGGTTGTGTTTTGAGGGAGTTATAAGAAGGTAGTGGTGAGGGAAGAGAGGTCATTACCTTCACATGCTATGTTTGGACTAGTATTTGTCGTGCTAATCTCGAGTTTTACTCGGGACGAGTAAAAGTCCAAGTGTGGGGGTATTTGACAACACCAAAATGTGTTGTGTCTAGTAGTATTTATTAGGTTCGTTTATTATACTTTTTACGGGTCGTTAGCATCGTTTTATGCTAACCTTAGTCCTTGTAATTATGTTGTTATTTAGTATTTTTTAGTCAACTTTTAGAGTCAAACCCGGAAGTCAACAAAAAACAAAGTCAAACCCGAGACCCGAGACCCAAACCCGATAATTGGAGTGGGCTACAAGCAAATCATCAATGCAAGAAGAGCAAGTCCAAAGGGTCAATGGAAGTCAAGGCGACACTAAAGTCCAAAGGGGTCAACGAAAGTCGAGGCGCTCAACCAAGGGGAAAAACTGGCACGCCAGTGAACGCTGCCAGCGTCCCAAGACGCTGCCAGCGTCCCAAGACGCTGCCAGCGTCCGTGAGCGCTGCCAGCGTCCTGGTCTCAGGCATGTGTTCCTTTATTCTCCGTCTTGTCATTTTGAGGCCCAATTCTCAAGGCCCTAGGTTTCCGGAGCCAAGGGTATAAAAGAGCCAAATTGTAGAGAGAGAAGCACACAACATTGAATACAACATTCCACAACACAACACAATAGAATTCTCTCAAGTTTTGTTCTTCATTTTGGTTTTGTAATTTGGTTGAACTTCATAATGGGTTGTAATATTTGGATTATGGGTAGCTAATTTTCCATTGCTTAGTGTAATTGGAACAAGTTCTCTTCTTTTAGCATTGTAAGACCTTTTGAACCTCTTCTTCTCTATTTAATTCCATTTTCTCATGTTTAAATTCCATTGTTGAATGAATTGTTGTTGAGACTAGCCATCTTAGCAAGTGTTTGTTTAATTATTGCTTTGTCTAGATAAATTTGGTTAATTTGTCTTGATATTGTTGAAGCAACCTTGAAAGATTGTAACTTTGGTTTAAAAGTTGTAATCTTTTGAGTGGAATTTGGTTTATTGTGTAATTAGAACATGGTTTAATGTTTTATTACGTGATTCTAGCTTGTTTCTTTGGTTTTATGCTTAAAGCTTGCATCTTTGATTTGGGCTCATGGTTTAATGGGTGTAAATTGGGTTGTAAAGGGTCATCCATGGATGGTTTAATTCATGTTGGCTAATTTCTTAGAAACTTGTATTAGATAATTAGAGAAGAGAGGAAAAAAAGAGTCTTTACTTTGTTAATTGTGGGGAACTTGGGAAAATTACACTAAGTTGTTTCTCCATATTTGAATATTTGAATCTTTAGTTTTTGTTGGTAATTTTAGACTTGCTAATCAATTCTCATGTCAAACTTTCTCCCTATATGTTATCCTATATGTTTTCTCATTGTGAATATCATAGTTTGTAATTAATTTAAGCTTTTGTCTTAATTAGTGTCTTAATTTGTGATTAGAGTAATTAGTTTTGTTAATTGGCATTTTGCAAGAGTCTAGATTAGATTAATTTAGTTAATACCGCCTTCTCTTGGGTTCGATCCTATTCTTACCATTTTACTACCTTTATTTAAGATAGTTTGTGTTTGTTTAGGAGTTATAAATTGTTATTTAATCGTAGCTAATTAGCGGAATTAGCGACACGCGAATTAGGCTCGTCAAGGTGTACTCGACCGAGTAGGTAGGAGTGCCTCTTAGGCTGGCTACTGCCTAGGTGACACTCATACCTACCCGGTCAAGTCCACCCACTTGACCGAGTATCCAGCTAGAAAAATACGGAGTATTGCAGCGATCTTCGTGGGTTCGATGAGCTCGGCGATGGTGTGGCGGTTTCGTTTTAACAGAATGTAGAAGATATTTCTCCAGTGAAAGTAGGTCTTTTGGTCTTCCTTCCACCAATTTAAATCTACGTCTTTATGGCGTAAGTGCATCATGTTCGTGTCGCTTGTCAGCTCATATGGCTAGTTTTTCCTGGGATGTTATCAACCTTGATGATAAAGAGGAAAATGACGCTCGTGGCCATTCTCACGTTCTCCACCAACGCATCTCAAATTCCGGATGATGTTGTCTCATCATATATAGTTTGTTGTTGTTATGTTTTATTAGTGTTTTGTATAATTATGTAATCAGTTGGTCTTGCTTCATACCAAAATAATCCCGTTTAGATGTGATCGCTATTATGTAATAAGACGAGATTTGGTAACTATTTTCCAGCTAGATGATGCGTGTATTTTATATAGACTTTCTAGTCCATTTATGCACGCATTTCTATGTCATTTAGGTGATATTACGTCACCATATGGCCGTATTTGGCTACTTTGTACTTTCATTACCATTCTATAGGTACAAGCTGCGTAGTAGCGGAAACCGAGCCGAAACAGTCCACTTTGCATGCATTTAGGAGAATGGAGGGAACGGAACAGAAGCTCCTGCATGGGAAAGCGTGAAACCGCTCGCAATCAAGTCCAAAGCCATGTCCAACACTGCATGATAGGCCAGAAGACCTCGATCGACTATACCTTTGGTCGATCGAGGAGAGTTGAAGTGAAGAGTTGCTCGATCGAGCTGTCCTGTGCTCGATCGAGTAGTAGCCGCTGAAGAGTTGCTCGATCGAGTAGAATAAGTACTCGATCGACTGATTCTCTTGAATAAAAGCCTCGATCGAAGGGTATTTTCCCTCGATCGAGTGGATCCTATCACGGGCCTTAAGTCCGTAGCTTAATTAGGGTTTAGAGTCGTGTTATGCATTATATAAGACTCTTATTTGTCATCATTAGGATGATTCAGAATTATTATCATTAATCTTTCAACATTAGTTTCTGAACTTTATCTTTGGTTTACATTCGGGTTTATCGACGTAGATTTGTTCTTTACGCCGGATTGCTAGGATTGTAAACTTCTCTTTTCTCTCTTTTATTCTTACCTTTGTTTTAGTCTTAATTACTGTTTACTTCTCTTAATTACTGCGTTGTTATTGTTCATGCTTGTTAATTACGATTTTATTATGTCTATCGTCATATGTTCAATCGTCTTTATTAGCATCGTTAATAACATGAGTAGCTAATTCCCTTGTATGTTACGATGAGGAAAACTGTAGTAGAGGCATGTTAGGATAGATTATTTGAGTTAGTCTTGAATATGAGAATCAGTCTAAGCAATTTAATTGAGGTTAGTCGAATGAGTGCACGCAGGAGACTAGCTAGGTAGTTAACCCCGACCTGGATCGAGAGATTGGAAGGGAAAGGCTTGCTTAGAATTGATAGGTGACTCCTAAGAGGGCGAAAGTTAATTAGGAAAATCCCTAGGGTGGTTTGAGACCGAGAGGAGAAAACCATTACCCTTCTCATTGATAGATTGACCGACTTAGTTGACCTGTAGATGCCGATATTGCAGTGGACCGAATCCTAGCATATTTCTCTCTTATCTGATTTATTTCATATTAATTTCTATCTTTATTTCTCTTCCTTTTTATCTCATTTAGTTTAGTTTAAACCAATTCAAAACCCCTAGATTGTGACTGGCAGATTTAGATTACAGTTAGTTAGTTTCCTCCCTGTGGAGATCGACCCTACTTCCGCTATCTTCTTAGTTAGTAGACTTAGGATTTTATTTTTGGTGTATAACGACACACATCACTAGATGTGACCGCTATTAAAAATAAGTTGTCATAACCTGTGCTAACATTTTACCAAAAAGTAGCAACATAATCGCCTCTTATTTTTTAGACGGAAATGGTCCGTCTAAAATAAGAATTTGTGTTATGCAATAAGTAAATATGGCCAAATGAGTCATACTACATGTGCGTAAACAATACTTTTACCTCTGTAAAAAAATGTTTCAAATCTCAACATCTTTTCCATATATGTGTCTCATACATGTTATTCATTGTTTATACATAGTTTGTGAATAATCTATACAATAATATAAAAAGGGTAGATTGAGTATTTAATTTACTGCCACATGGCTGCGCCTAATGAACTAACATATGCACTTCTTAAAATTTCCCTAAACCTTGACTAAAAATCATTTAATCTTTGGGTGATACATCTCCCACTTTTTAATGTTACACTAATTTAATATTGACCATATTTACTGCTATATTGTCTACTAATCTCCCCAAGACTTTTATTATAGAGTAAATACAAGCTTTATACTCCATATAAGTACACATCCAAATCCAGTCATTCATTCATATGAAGTTTTCTACGTGCATTGCTTTTATTCTTCTACGGAGTAAAACTTAAACATTTTTTTTTGTTTTACATTATATTTTCTATGTGCATTTTTTGTTGTCATTTTGGTTTTTCATGATGACATAGGAGGACAATACAATAGAATAAAGGAAGGCCGCATCGTCTATTACAGAGTACGTATTTTTCTTTTGATTCGGAAAGTTACATGCTTAGCAAATTATTTGTGTGTATATATGATAATTGAAGATTGATCATTAACTTACAGTGTTCATTGATTTTTAGATATTTTGCTTAAGAAATTATTATTTGTTTATTTTTTATATAAAGAATTATTTAGAGGATATTTATTATACATAAATTTTATCAGTTTGTGATTTTGTGACTAAAAGTGCAGGTCATTCATTCATGGAGTGTGAGAATTGATATTTGAATTGATAATACTAAAAGTGGGAATCTGGCCTTCCATCTTCGGCCTGTTATGTTCATAATGTTTGGACATGCATGATAGCTTTGTTATGGTGTAGATTAGATAAGGTGACTAAATTTGCTTAAAATTTTAAGACACGGATTCCTTTGTAATGTTTGTTGTAATGCTAATATTATCAAGACATGTTTTCTATGTTTAATGTAATTACTACGGAGTAGTATGGGGTATTATTTTGAGTCCTAAAAGATGTAGAAATAAAACTTTAGATTGTATAGAAGTATAAACTAATGGTGAAGAATGACCGAATTGTTGATTAAGTGATGAAAGAGTCAGCATTATTATGAATTAAACCCTAAAGTACTGATAAGTTTCCGTTACGGTTTGATGCACATATATAGGCAATAACACGATTTGGATTCGACCCAAGTTATTTCCATTTAGCTAATATATGATTCTCAGACTCCGATCACAAAATTGTGAATTCGCTGCAAAATAAAACTGATGAATAGCAATGAAAACAAATTAAAAGAAACAAATATATACAATATTGCATATATACATCACATGCACAAATGCGGAGACGAGATAACAACCCAATAATCCAATATACGGGATACATTGGAAAAATAGTGCCAAAGCACATGTACCCAACTAATCGGTAAATCTTGCTTAAGACGGACGATATACGTCTTAAGCTTAAGACAGGTCAATACTACTACATAGTGGTAATAATGACAATTTTTGGTATTTTATAGGCAATACATAAGGTGTTTTGGTATGCATTTGACCCGTCTTAAATTTATGACGGATAATACCCGTCTTAAATGAGAATTTGTGGTAGTTAAAATCCTCTTTTACAATCACTACTAAACGTTTTGTTTGACAATATAAAACATAATAACCTCCACAATTCCATTAAGAATTTTATATAAAATATGATCTTATAAAGCATCGTCTTTAAGTATGTATAAATATTCTACATAACTCTCTAAATAGATTATCGGAGAGTGACACCCAATATCGAGCATTATACACGTTCTTAAGAATCTTAGTACATTTGTAAATTACTTAACTCCAGTTTGTCAAAGCTAGCTCCATACTCGCCCAATTAACGAAATCAGTAAATTTTCACGGGCTATAAAACTAGTTGATAATTAGAAAGTGTTAATCATCATTAGGAGTCTTAATTCGTAATTAGCATTTAACGAGTAGTCTACAAGAATTTGAGTCTAGCTTTAGCTTTAATTTCACTTTCCTTTGGGTTCGACCCCTTGCACTTTACTACTTGTTTAGAGTCTAGTTAGTTGTAAGTTAAGGTATTATATAAATTGTTATTTTGTCGGGCTAGTTGCTAATTTTAACGACCCTAGTCTTGTCTTGTCAAATTTACCGTTAAGCCAACAAAGCTAAATCTATTTTAATCTCTTGGTATAAATTAGTGTAGTTTATCTTTGTAAATATTATGACTTATTTAATTTTATTAGATTGTGTGTTTGTTTAATTGAATTACTAATCTTAATTTCCCACAAGATGAAGGTGAATTATTTTGATAAACTTGAACAATTTGTTTTATTTGCGAATAAAATTTTGAAGAATGAGAACTTTGTCATGGTGTTTTTAACTGGTTGAATGTTGAAAATATGTCTCATGTGAATCACTTGACTAATCGAAGCTTCCTTCAATGGAGTTATTGTTGGAGTAGGTGTCCTCCACAATAGTGCGCCACATAATAAATCTTATCAAGGAATATAATTGGGATATTTATTGACTATATATATGATTAGTCAGTTGATTAACGTAAATCAATAACGGTTGGCTGACTAGAGTTTGACGTTATTGTCGTATGACGGCGGTGATCAACTGATCCCTTTCGGTCACACCTATAGGATGAAATTCAAATAGTAACTAATTATTTGTATATGATACAGTTAATTAGTCCATTACATATATTCGATATGTACGAGAGTTAATTGTTAGAAATTGAGTTAAGAAATCAAATTCGATTAAGTTTATTTTTCAATTATGCGATAATTGACTAATAAATTTATATCTTATTTTAATATGATTAAATAAGATTTAACTTAGTAATTAATCGTTAAATTACTAAATTAGTTGAGGTTTTGAAATAGAGGTAATTAGTTAATTATATTAAGGAGTTGTAAAATAAATTAACTAAGCATTGTGGGACCCATTATATATTGATATAATGGTAAAATATTACTTAAAATGTTAAGTATATATTATTTATTAATTTGTGTCATATAATTGTGATATGATCAGATTAACACTTAATTATATAAGATAATTAAGCATATGATTAATAAGTATTTGTGGGACAAATATCAAAAATCAAAATGGACCAAATAAGGCCTCACATGGCCGGTTATGATGTAGTAGGAAGTGATGATGGTTGCTCTTATTCATACTCACAAGTAACATGTGATTATGACATGAATAGTAAACCTAAAATCATTTTACTCAACACTACACTCCACCACTTTGCATGTGAATTAAAATAAGCAAATTTAGTCTTTTGTGAGGCTACCATGACCGGCCATATTGTCTTTATAAGGGCAATATGGTTGTTCATTTCATTTGTTCATTCTTGCTTATTTTTCATACATCTGTCAAAAACTCTTCTTCTCACTAAAACTCTCATAATACTAATATTTACTAAGTATTACTAGTGTAGTAATATATTCTAATATTAGTAGTGTAATATCTATCTTATTATCTAGTTAATAATAAGGGTTGATTATTTGGTATCATCTTGGTGCAACTTGAAGGAGGTCTTCTATTTTGGAGATTGTTCTTGTTCATCCATATTTGTAGCTCAAGAGCAACAAGAAGGAGTTCTTGTTGTGCCCATTTAATTTCCATATCAATGTGAGGAAATTTCTTCTTTTATATAAATGTCTTTATATTTGCACGCATGTTACATAGATCATTAAATACTAAATTAACAAGTAATTTGGTAACTAATTAGAGGAGTCTAATTAAGGTCTATGGACTTTCAGTTATGAGGATAAATGAGAACTTTTCCAACATCTTGCAAATCATACTAGGAAATGGAGGTTGCAAATGTCTTGTCAAACTCAATACCAACAAAGTGAGCCCACCCATGCATGATGCACCTTCAATGAGTATCCAAGAAATACTTCAAGCTTTGATAATTTCACAACAAAATATGACCCAAATTCTTAGTAACAATGAGAGATGTGATGCTAATGAAGAGTTTGTCCATATAACCTAGATAAATCCCGTGTTAACCATAACTTTGGGGTTCAAGATCCTCGTTCCCCTAAGCATGATATGAGTCACTCTTATAAAGAGTGTATTGTTGATGAGTATGATTTTTGGATGATGAGGTGTATGCTTATACTTTCATCAAAATTTCATACCTTTCCCCAGTTGTGGTGTCTACCGACACCTTGTGCACACTATTGATGATGGTTTCTCGAGTAATAGTCATGTGGGTGAGGTCGACTCCTTGGATCATAGTGACCTTGATGCGGAGTTGTGTTTTGAGAAGTCATTGGGATAAATTGTTGAAAAGGGTGGACATGAGGAAAGTATGGTTGAGGAATAGGTTGTTCGCACTTTTGACAACTCTTATTTTGATGATGGGCTCTTTGATGACGAGGATGATATGAGTGGATTGGAACTTTCCTTGGAATCACCCCCTCCAAATTTTCCTATTGATACTTCTTGTACTAAAATTAACACCTCACACCATGGTAATAATTTTTTGGTTCGTAATAATTCTTCCCCGAATTTGTTATTTAAGGTATTGGAGAGTGGGGTGTTTAAGACGAATGAGCAAGAAGACATGAGTTGGGGGAGGTTGAGGAGGATAAAGAGGAGGTAGAGGCTCTTGAAGATGTTGTTTGTGACCCTCCTAACACTATATATAGAACTTGAAATTGTGAAAGTTAAGGAGGATGCTAAAGAGGGATTGGTAAAAGAGTTTGTGGAGGCTTACCCCCTCAACGAGGAACCACCGTAAATTTTCTTGGAAGAGCCTTTCATTTTAGTTTACAAGGAAACTCATGTTTATTACACTACAAGGAGGATGCAATGATTGTATATATTAGTAGTGCTTTAAACTTTTTCCGTTAATGGTTAACTATAAGGAGTCCCATATGGGTTTAGTTGAACCACAAATTCTCATTTGTAACGGGACGATCCATCGCAATATTACGACGGGTCAAATCCCCCTCACATAGAGCAAGTGGCAAAGCAAGTGGGGAAAAGTTGAGTGCCACACTTGTCTTGCCACTTGCTCTATGTGAGGGGGATTTGACCCGTCGCAAGCTTGCGACGGGTCGCCCCGTCACAAGCAAGACTCATTGTAGTTGAACATAATGTACTCCTTAGTGTGATAAATTGAGCAGCTGAACTTAAAAGTTTGGCCTTGAAATAAAAACAACTAATTGCATACATATTGTTTTAAAAGTAAAGCAGTTTTACACATATATTTAGTAAGTTAATATCCTTTTCTGAAAATTGGAACTATTTTCTGAAAATTTGTGCATTAATAATTATTACAATTAAGGGTAAGACAACATTGCTTGTATGTACCATATATGGTGGAAAACAAATGCTAGCAGAATTGATCTTAGACTTGAATCCCCTTCTAATGTAGGTAAACACATTATAGAGGAGATGAGCCTGAGATTTCGCCTGACTGCCAATTTCCCTCTTAAGGATCGAGACAAAACTCTTCTGAGAAGATTGATGGATAGAGGAAGGAACTAACTAGGATGATGATATATCGAACTTGAAGAAGAGCCGGTTCATATTCTGAGATGATAAGAGAAGATGAGAATGAAGGGATAGGGTAGGTAGGTGGATTTTCCATCTGATTTTGTTGCCTTATCCTTTGCTTTGTGTAGAGATGGGCCTCTCATGTCTTTCATGTATGGGCCGACAAATTTAGTCGAGACTCGATTCGTCTTGTGTATTGTATTCGATTTGTTTGATAATTAATAAAAAAAAAATTACATTTTACCAAAAAATAAAATTGTAAGGTGAAACTTAAACTTGTTAATGTAAGTTTCTTAAACTCGATACTTTCTCCGTTCCATAGAATAGTTTACGTATTCCATTTTAGGCCGTTCCACTTAGTTCTTTACGTTTCTTTTTATGGACATCAATAATTATGTTAAATTACCATGCTATCTTTGTAAAAGTAGGTACCCCACTTGTTTTCACCCATTCAATAACAAACAAAAGCAAGTTATAAGAGGGCAATTTGGTAAACTAACACATGTAAAAGTAGGTATCCCACTTGTTTTCACACATTCTTAATATTTGTGCAAAAAGCAAACGTAAACTATTCTATGGAACGGAGGAAGTATTAGACATTTCTAATATCATCTTATTAATAGTTTACTCTTAAACTATTTGGACCTTATGCATGCATAACAAATGTTGGAGCTAGTGTCCTCCACAGTTAGTGTGATAACATGAATAAATCTCTTACAGGTTCACAGGGTATACTTAGTATTCTTAGCATTTGATTAACGTTTATCAATAACGGTTGGCTTGCTAGGAGTTTGACGTTATTGTCATTTTAATGGCGGTGATCAACTGGTCCCTTAAAGTCACACCTAAAGGATGTGTCTGAGAGATGAATAATATAATCACATTGATGCCTTATATATATGACTAAAAGGTTAGTCAATGTAATGATGATACGATTATTTAATAACGATTAAATAATATTAGCTGAGACGAATTAAATGTAATTCGTAATTGAATATAAACCGTTATATTTAATCAATGTATATAATATAAGCTTAAACGAATTAAAATGTTAATTCGTAATTAAACATAATATGTTATATTTAATTAGCAAATTATAAATATACGGATATTTATAGTTGACGTATATATTCTATTACATGCTAATATAACCGAAAAAGGAAAGAAAAAAATAGTCTTTTTCTCTCTTATTTTTCGATCCATAAGAGATGAAAAATAAGATAAAAGATCTCCTATTATTCTCTTATGATAACTAGGTAAAAAAACCTAATAACAAGAGGAGTAAAAAGGAGAAAAACTTCTCCTTTTACTGACCTAGACATACGGCCGTGATAGAGCAAGAGGAACAAGTTTTTTTCTCTTGAATGCTCTCTATCATTCATCATCACACAAAAAGGAAAAATTAGCAGTAACTTTTCTCTAATATTCTAGCACAAGCAAGGCATATCTCGGAGCATCTTGGGTGCAACAATTAGGAGAATATCGATTTCGATATTGTTCATAGGCCAAATTTGCTAGGACCAAAGGTTAATTCTAAATTCCTATAATTTTATATTATGCAATTCATTTATGACTCGTAATTCATATACTATAGTTTCGTTATAATCCGTAAAATAATGACGAAATATACCGATATTTCCTATAAGTGGTATCAGAGCCAAGGGCTACGAAATTATTTTATATAATTTCATATTTAATGAAATATAAGATTAGAATCATTATTTTTTTGTTTTTTTTTTTATTTCTGCCGTGAAAAAAAAAATGCGTCTGTACTGTTCATCCGTATAAAAAAAAAATTTGCCTTGTTTTTCCATTTTGATTCATTATAATTGTTGTTTTAAATAGTTAAGACGATAACATGATGAATTTGTAGTTGTTTTGATTTAATAAGGATTAAATTAAAATGTAAATGGAAATCGATTTGAATGTTCATTGCTATATATTTTTCGGTATTCATTGTTTTAGATATTCATTTTAAATTGTTAAATTGAATCATCTAGTTTGTATCGATGTTTAATAATGATTAGATGTTGATAATTTGTACCGATCTTGAAAATATTAGTAACATCAAATTAAATTGTATTTTTTTTAATAAAAAAAAAACCGTGGCTGCCAAAAGAAAAAAAATTTGTTTCGTTTTTTTTTTTTGGTCGTAAGTTTTTGTTATAATTCATTATAATGATAATGTTTTGTTTATTGTTGTGAAGAAGTTCACAATAATTGGATACCCAATTATTTTAAAGAGGTTTAAAATAATGTTGTATTAATTCATGTTAAAGAATATGAATTAAAATTGGATTATGTTTGGTTGGGATTATTGTGATTAATTAAGGAATTATCACATAATTTTGATCATTTTAAAAGGTGGTTTGGATAAATTACTCTTCATAATTAAAGAATTATGTCTTGAATGTTTAATTTATAGTTGATGCATTTTATCTTGTTGAATGAATGGTTGAATGGTTTAATTTACGTATTTTTGCAATCGGTTGTAATTTGTATTACCTAGTGTGACCTTAGTTGATCATGTTTTCGTAATGATGGAAACATGATCTTTGATGTAATTTTGAGATCTCGAATCTCCATTTTATTTTTCAGTAAATTATGTTTTTAAATTAGAATGTAAATAGGTTTATATTTTGTAATTTATTAAATGTATTTTGAGAAGACTAAAGATGGAGATCAGATTGCTCACTCCCGCTACATGGACCAAGATGGAACATCAAGACAAGCTTCTCGGGTCCAAATGGGTTGGATTCCAAAGTTGTATTTTTGTTCATTTTGGTAGATAGGCCACACTAGGACTTTGTAATATTTTTATGTATTTTTCCGTTCTTGTTGCTTTTTCATCACATGATAGTTAGTGCATCATATTCCGCCTAAACCAAACTACCTACTACTAAAATGCATGAAAATTGACTCATATAGTTTGAATGTTAGTTATCATGGACATAAATATGTCACTCGAATTTAAGCCATCATTTTAGTTTATTCATTCTCGCATGTTAGATATTAGTTCACTTAAAATTGAATTAAAATAAAATTGATGAGATTTTCCTCTAAACCTAAAATTGAGGCTAGTCTTTATAGGCCAAACTACTATGAATCCCTACTTCGTCGGTAGGCATATAGGACCTTACTCTCCATATGACCCCTTCTACGTTGGGTAAGTAGTGTGTGTTGACCTATTTTATCTCAACATTATAGTCCGAAAAGTTTCTCGTGATTATGATGGACTAAAGATAGAATTTACAGAAATTTATTGACCAAGAATTCTAAAGGTAGAATTAGCCAAGAGGTTGACTTATCAATTTACAGATAATTGAGTCTTGGGATCATTTATATAATTCTTGAGGGAGGTCAATTGTATAAATGCTCGAGTCTTTGCATTAAAACAGATTTTGCACTAGACTTAAATTCAAATCGATGAGTATGCTTATTATGGTTTTTCTTCTTTTTCAAAGTAGAACTCGTTTATATTGATAATAGTGCATATAAAAAATGGCTGGAAATACTGATATCCCAATGCCAAGTGCCACGCTCGCGCGCGAATCCTGGCTTAAAGCTTTTATGGACCACATGAATCAGTCCACGCGACTGAAGAATGACGGATCCAACTTTGCGGACTGGGAGGCGGCATTACGAAATGCTGCCATTGCTGACGGTAAGCTCAAGTACTTGACTGAGCCAATACCGCCAAACCCAGGCCTTAATGCGAGAGCTAACGAGACACTTGAATATAGTGACTTCGTTATGGAAGCGGGTGCGATAAAGAACGTACTCATCTTTGCAATGGAAAGCAATTTACAAAGACGCTTCATTGACCAAGGTGCAAACAAGATTTTCACCACGCTCACTAACGAATTCTCAAAAGCACCGAGGATCGTTACTTATGAGCATACCTGTCGCTTCTTTGAGGCGAAACTCCAGAAGGGCCAACCGGTTAGCCCACACATTCTTGATATGATTGAGAATGTCGAGAAACTGGAGGCACTTGATTGCAAAATCAGTGAGAGCATAGTCATTGACCGTGTGCTTCATTCACTTCATGATGGTTTTGCCCTTTTCAGGGCAAATTACTATATGAATGATATGAAGAAAAGTCTTCATCAGCTACACTCACTTCTCGTACAGACCGAGAATGATATGAAATTGAGTGGGAGCATGAAGCAAGATGTTCTCATGTTTTCAAACAAGGGCAAAGGTAAGGGCAAGGCTCATGGTGACCTAGCTGTAGGAAAGCCAAAGTTTAAAAAGTCAGGAAACGGCAAGAGTGGGCCTAGTGAGACCAGTGGCTCACAAGGCAAGGCAAAGAGCAAGGACAGTAACATGGAGTGCCACCATTGCCACAAGACTAGGCATTGGAGGAGGAACTGTCCTGTGTACCGTGAGGACATAAAAGCGGGTCGCGTCACTCCTGTTGGTATGTCATCTTTTATTCATATGATTGAGATTAACCATGCACGTTTCGGAACTTGGATACTTGATACAGGTTGTGGTTCTCATCTGTGTAATCATTTGCAGGGCCTAAGAAACATCACACCTCTCGCAAAGGGTGATGTGGACCTGCGAGTGGGGAATGGAGCAAGAGTTGCTGCAGTTTCAGTGGGAACATATGTAATCCAACTCCCGAGTGGTTTTGAGTTATATATATATAACTGTTGCTATATACCCAGTTTATCTAAGAACATTATTTCTGTTTCCGTACTAGATAAAGACGGTTTTTCATTTTCAATAAAAGACAATAGCTGTATTTTCTCTTTTAATGAAATGATTTATGGGAAAGCAGTTTCCATGAATGGAATTTATATCTTAGATCAAACCACAGATATATTGCATGTGAATAATAAGAAATTAAAGGTTGGTGACAAAGATCAAACTTATCTATGGCACTGCCGTATGGGACACAAAAATGAAAAACGTGTAAAGAAGCTCATTGAAAATGGGACTACCTCCCCATTTGATTACGAATCATTTGGCACGTGTGAATCATGTCTTATCGGTAAAATGACTCGAATTTCCTTCAAAGGTGTTGGAATGCGCGCTAGTGACCTATTAGGACTCATACATACTGATGTATGTGGACCTATATCAATAAACGCAAGAGACGTATAGATATTTTATCACTTTCACGGATGATTTGAGTAGATACGGATATGTCTACTTAATGAAGCATAAAAGTGAGTCCTTTGAAAAGTTCAAGGAATACCAGAATAAGGTTCAAAACCAACTGGGAAGAAAGATTAAAGCACTTCGTTCAGATCGTGGTGGCGAATATCTTTCAAATGAGTTTGATCAACACCATAAAGACTGTGGTGTAGTATTACAGTTAACTCCACCTGGAACACCTCAATTAAATGGTGTGTCCGAACGGAGAAATCGAACATTACTTGATATGGTTCGATCCATGATGAGTCACACGGTAGTACCTGATTCATTATGGGGTTATGCTCTTTTGTCAGCTGCTCTTATACTTAACCGAAGTCCGTCTAAAGTTGTAGACAAGACTCCATATGAGTTATGGAAGGGAACGGTCCCTAACTTGTCCTTTATTCGGGTTTGGGGCTGCGAGGCTTATGTCAAGTTGAGACACGAGGATAAGCTCGGCCCGCGATCGGTCAAGACATGCGTTATTGGTTATCCAAAAGGAATGTTTGATCATTACTTCTATTCGCCTACCGAACAACGAGTTTTTGTTGCGGCTAGTGCGAAGTTCTTAGAGAAAGAGTTTCTCGAGAATAAGTCAAGTAATAGAACCTTCGATCTGTCGGAGATTCAAGAACTAACAACCGAGCAACCAATGGAGGAAGAGGTTCCTTCAACTTCTGCTACGGTTAACATCCCCATGGAACCTAGGAGGTCGGGTAGAGTCTCCATTCCTCCAGACAGATACATTGGTATGGTCGAGGAGAATGAGAGAGATAATGTTTTACTCCTAGAGAGTAACGAACCCGCTACCTATAAAGGTGTCATGACATGTTCCGACTCTAGGCTATGGCTTGAAGCCATGCAATACGAGATGGACTCCATGTATGAGAATGACGTATGAGATCTTGTTGATTTGCCTGATAAGGTACGACCTCTTCAGTGCAAATGGCTTTATAAGATAAAGCATTCCATAGAAGGACAACCAGACACCTATAAGGCACGACTAGTGGCAAAAGGTTTCACTCAAGTGCAAGGATTGCATTATGATGAATTTTTTGCACCTGTAGTTATGCTGCGTTCCATTCGGATAATCTTAGCGATTGCCGCTTTCATGACTATGAAATTTGGCATATGGATGTGAAAACCGCCTTCTTAAACGGTTATTTGGAGGAGGAGTTGTACATGGTACAACCCGAAGGTTTCATTGATCCTAAAAATCCTAAGAAAGTTTGCAAGCTCAAGCGTTCCATTTATGGACTTAAGCAAGCTTCTCGGAGTTGGAATCATCGTTTCGACCAGGTGATAAAAGAGAATGGTTTCACTCGATCGGTCGAGGAACCATGCTTGTATGTCAAGTCGAGTGGGAGTAAGATTGTCTTCTTAATATTGTATGTTGATGACATACTATTGATTGGGAATGACATCCCTCTCTTATCTTCGGTAAAAGAATGGTTAAAGAACCATTTCCAAATGAAAGATCTGGGTGAGGCACAACGCATATTGGGGATCCGTATCTATAGAGATAGATCACGACGAATGTTATCACTCAGTCAGGAGTCTTATATAGATAAGATTCTTGAGAGGTTCGGCATGACCAACTCCAAGAAGGGGAACCTTCCAATGGTCTCTGGGATGCATTTGAGTAAAGCTTAGGCACCAAAGACATCGGAAGAGGTCGAGCGCATGAGTCGGATTCCTTATGCATCAGCTATAGGATCGATCATGTATGCCATGATATGCACACGTCCGGACGTGGCATATGCATTGAGTATGACGAGTCGGTACCAAGGCAATCCATGTGAAACACACTGGATGGCTGTCAAAAACATCCTTAAGTACTTACGAAGGACTAAGGATTGGGTATTGACTTATGGAGGAGACACTGAGCTATGCGCAATCGGTTACGCAGATGCTAGCTTCCAAACAAATCGAGATGACTCGAAATCTCAGTCAGGATTCGTCTTTACTCTTAATGGCGCTGCGGTCAGTTGGAAAAGCTCCAAACAGAGTGTTATAGCAGATTCTACAACTGAGTCCGAGTACTATGCCGCTTCAGAAGCTGCAAAGGAAGCTATATGGATGCGTCAGTTCTGACAAGGACTAACCGTAGTTCCTAGTTCGAATGACTCTATCACCATCTATTGTGATAATAGAGGTGCCATCTTTCAGGCTAAGGAGCCTAAGTCCAGCAACAAGTCTAGACATGTACTTCGGAAGGCTCACATGATCCGAGATTACGTGGAGCAAAAGGAGATAGTGATTGACAAGATTGCTTCGGATGACAACATCGCGGACCCTCTCACTAAACCGTTAAAATATGATAGGCATTAAGGGCACGTTATTTCCATGAGAATTAAACGTGTTCCTGAGTTGTAGTAGCTGTTTTATGTGGATTAGATAAATGTATCTTTTTCATGCACTATTTATAACATCATCGTATTGTTTCATATTTTGTTTTTCATGTGGATTGTACGACAACATTGAACACCACAAAGTGAATTGAATTACATTATAATTGTTTTGGTCCGTAATCACCTACATGAGCTGATAACTCTGGCAATTATACTGTGAAGTTGATTGATGGTGGGTTCAACGAGCCATAAGTCAAACGGTTGACTGATCGATCACAGATACGCGTTATAAAGATACCTCGTAGGACATCGTGACAACGTTATGGAGTCCTAAATGTTTCAGAACATTCGGGGCTAGGTCGTGGATAGGACGTCCATAGTGTTCCTAAGAGTCGATTCTTTTGACTATCGACTGTCTCTTGAGATTAAGGCAGTTTTTGGGTGACTTTGGTTCCTTTCTCATAGTCGACCGTAACAGGAGGCTGAGTAGATTTTTACTGGGTCATTTCATACTGTGCTTGTATCTGCAGGATTCGAGTTGAGGAAAATATCCAACCTTTATCAGGTTTTGTTATTTCTCAGGGCTACTCGAGGAGTTGTAACTGAAATGCATGGCCATGCTCGAATAATGATTCGTTTATCAGTTAAGTTACTCTCTAGTCGGGAAAACCACTCTTGATACTGATCGCTTGTAAAATGCGACCTTTGTAAATATGAACTTTGCAAATTGTTTTACATTGAGTGGGAGAAATTTATGGATATGAGAATCGGGTTATCGCACATACACTTGTAAGGACAAGTGGGAGATTGTTGGAGCTAGTGTCCTCCACAGTTAGTGTGATAACATGAATAAATCTCTTACAGGTTCACAGGGTATACTTAGTATTCTTATCATTTGATTAACGTTTATCAATAACGGTTGACTTGCTAGGAGTTTGACGTTATTGTCATTTTAATGGCGGTGATCAACTGGTCCCTAAAAGTCACACCTAAAGGATGTGTCTGAGAGATGTGATTATATGAATAATATAATCATATTGATGTCTTATATATATGACTAAAAGGTTAGTCAATGTAATGATGATACGATTATTTAATAACGATTAAATAATATTAGCTGAGACGAATTAAATGTAATTCGTAATTGAATATAAACCGTTATATTTAATCAATGTATATAATATAAGCTTAAACGAATTAAAATGTTAATTCTTAATTAAACATAATATGTTATATTTAATTAGCAAATTATAAATATACGGATATTTATAGTTGACGTATATATTATATTACATGCTAATATAACCGAAAAAGGAAAGAAAAAATAGTCTTTTTCTCTCTTATTTTTCGGTCCATAAGAGATGAAAAATAAGATAAAAGATCTCCTATTATTCTCTTATGGTAACTAGGTCAAAAACCCTAATAACAAGAGGAGTAAAAAGGAGAAAAACTTCTCCTTCTACTGACCTAGACATACGGCCGTGATAGAGCAAGAGGAACAAGTTTTTTTTCTCTTGAATGCTCTCTATCATTCATCATCACACAAAAAGGAAAAATTAGCAGTAAATTTTCTCTAATATTCTAGCACAAGCAAGACATATCTCGGAGTATATTGGGTGCAACAATTAGGAGAATATCGATTTCGATATTGTTCATAGGCCAAATTTGCTAGGACCAAAGGTTAATTCTAAATTCCTATAATTTTATATTATGCAATTCATTTATGACTCGTAATTCATATACTATAGTTTCGTTCTAATCCGTAAAATAATGACGAAATATACCGATATTTCCTATAACAAAATATATAGGAAAGAACAATTTCCTTACATTGCTTGTATGGAAATGGACACCTTCCAAACCTTGTTCTTGAGCTTATATGATGAGGATGATCTTCTAAGTTTCAAAGTAGAAACTCTCCAATTAGTAGCACCCAAGACTATCCTTTTAATCTTTACTAATATACTATACTAGTATTATAAGTAACAACCCTTAAAATAAATCTAATAACCTCTTATTACTACACTAGTAATGTTATTAGAAATATGAACTCTAAGTTTTGTGGAACTTCTTTAAGTTTAGTGAGAAGTTGGAGGAAATGTAGAGAGATAAGTGTATTTTGCATGAGTGAATAATATAAGATGGTGTGTTGAATAAATAAGAGGAAATTGTCCTCTTTTCTCTTCACTAGTACCGGCCACATGCCCCATGGTGGGATGTGTGGTCACTTTCATTTTGTTCTTCACAAGAAAGGTTGAGTGTATAGGTTTATGTCGTAATGATTTGGTCTAATTCTTAATTAGAACAAAATTACAAACTAAAATCCTACCCACTAACACCCCAAAACCGGTGCACCCATATAAAATGGGTGTCCATTTTATTTTTGCATTTTGTCATTTGTCACAAGTGTGACATGTGACATGTAGCATGTAATTTAGCTTATAAATGTGCATTTAACTAATTTAAATGCAATTTCATAACTAATAAATTAGACTTAAAATTTTAAGTCATATTTTATAATTACATGTAAATAAAATGGGTCATCTCATATTTGGTTAAAATAATCTACAACAATTTGTAATTATAATCAACCAATTTTGCTTATCTCAAATGTTTCATAAACATAATGCACTCTTAGTAATATAACAATTAAATTACTAAAATGAATCTTATTTAATCATATTACAATAAGATATAATTCTCACTTACAATATAAACTTGGTTCAATTTAAGGGATTAATTAATCGGTATCGCTATACAATTAATTAATGTACATGATTAGAGGATTGTATTTTAGGTGTGACCTCAAGGGACAACTGATCACCACCGTCATACGACAGTAACGTCAAACTCAAGTGAGTCAATCGTTAACGATTAATGTTGACCAGTTGACTATAATATTCATCATCCCTTTGTGTTCTTATTATTGAGATTTAATTATGTGATCGCACTATTGTTGAGGACACTCACTCCAACAGTTAATAGATAATATTTCAAGTAAACCAAAATAAGTTATAATTTTTAATATAATTAATCAAAATCTAATCGAATTTAAGAGTAGTAGCCTATTATCATAAACTCTCATAAATAAAATATTTATTTAGCTATTGTTCAAGATATAAACATACATGTATACATAAACAACAAATTCAAATGACTTAGGTCGTCATATGCATGATATCAGTTGTTTTATAGTATTATTTATGTGAAATTAGGTCTCTTATTAGTATTATTTAGATGCGTAAATATTATACATTGAGGTCATGCTACGCCATGCTGATATATAAGAGACATGGGCAGTCACATAAACATGTTGGAGTTTATCTTCTGAAACCATATATTAGTCATAGCTAGCTTTCCAGCGTCAAGAACAACATCATCGATGGATTAAAGTTCTACAATGATAATAGAGAACAAGTGTACCATAGCCACACGAAAATTAATGTTAACAAACAAGTTTCCATAAATTTACCAGATTAGATGTCGTATTAATGTATTATACATTTTGCGCGAAGTTCATAAAGAACTACCAATCTTAATCGTAGATAGTCAACAACAAAATTATGTTGTTTAGAGATCTAACAAATTCTCCAAACACGCTACATATACAATTGAGATACCCGTTTTTTTTTTTTGCATACCATCTCATAGCCTCCGCAATATTTCTAGTAGCATAAAGCCGTTGTAATCTTGGACCTATAGGAAGGTAGAATAAGACTTTTTCAGGTATTTTCCTCCCACTTGATGGTGTTGGCTTGTACCTATCTTTGCCACATTTCTTACATTTATCAAGCGACACATCTTCTTTCCAAAAGAGCATACACCCGTCCTTACAACAATGAATTTTTTGATAGGGTAGTTGAAGAGCTTTGAGCAATTTTTTGGTGTTATAATAGGTGCGGGTCATCACATTTCCCCGAGGTATAACATCCTCAATCAAGGAAGCAATCTTATCTACACATTTGTGCGATAAGTTGTGCTCACATTTAATGTTAACAACCCTTGCAGCTGCTTGTAACACCGACACATCGTTCCCCTCATATAAAGGTCTCTCCGCCGCATCTAACATATCAAAAAAACTCTTCAACTGAGGGTGTGGAGTTTCCTCTTCACCGATAGGGGGTTCCTTCATATGTTCTAATGCACGGTCACCTAAGGCATCTATTACCATCTCTCGATATGGTCCTCTTATGGGAGATTGAGTAGTGTTTGGTACATTGTTTGGTATTTTCAAGGAGTAAGGCTCACCATGACACACCCAATCATAATAATTTCCCGTAAAACCTTTACTAATAAGGTGTTCTTGTACCACGAATTCACTCAAGTATTTCAAATTTTTGCACTTTACACATGGACATCTAATTAGTTGTGAATTCCTAAATTCATCTCGACTTTTAACATATTCAAGAAAACTATTCACCCCACATACAAACTCATACTTAACCATCTTCCTAGCATCAACCCTTTCATACATCCATTCTCGTTCAACCCTCTTCATTACAAATCTATATAAATACATAAATATAACATAATTAGGCAATCCAACAACTAATTGAGACAATCTACATTCTTACTAAATAGGCATTCTAAATACTAATTCGTATTACGAATTTTAACCAACTAATCAAATTATACTACCAACATAAAATTTCTAACTACAAAAATTTAACCAACATTCAATTTCACAACCAAACTCCAACATATATCTACTACTAACAACATGAATACTATCTACTACTAACCACATATTTCTACTACTAACATCTTGAACATACTAACAATTACATATACTAACATATAAATAATTACGTACTAACAATTACATACACTAACATATTAACAAACCCCCAATTTAACCCCCAATACACTAACAATTACATACTAACAATTACATATACTAACTTACACTAACAATTACATACTAACAATTACATATACTAACAACACTAACACTAACCATTATCAAAAACCCCCAATTAACACTAACCATATACTAACACTAACACTAACATACACTAACAATTACATATACTAACATAATTGCAAATAATTAAAAAACCCCCAATTCAACCAAATCTTAACCCTAACTTAAACAACTCTAAATTATATTCAAATAACAATAACTAATCAAATCTTAACATAAAATTAAGGGTAAAAACAAACATAAACACAATTAAAACAACTATAAACACAAAAATTAAGAGAAAATCATACCTTTATTAAATAACTAGAAGAGAGAAGGTGGTTGTTGAGAAAGGAGGGAATGGCGGCGTCGGCGGTGGTCGGACGGCAGGTGAGCGGCGGTGGTCGGCGGTGGGAAGTAGGTGGTCGTCGGGTATAGGCGTGTCGTCTTTGGGGTCGTCGGGTTAGAGTGAGAATGGGTAAGTGATAATAGAATGAGGGATGGTCGGATTTGTTTTTTACATATCAGTGTTTTTACCGACCGATTGGCCAGTCGGTCGGTAATTTCGGCCAATCGGTCGGTATTATTCACCTTCACCGACCGTTTTATCCTTTTACCGACCGAATTACAATCGGTCGGTATTTTTAGCGACCGATATTTACTTTACCGACCGTTGTCGGTCGCTATATCTTATTACCGACCGTTTTGAATAGCGGTCGGAATGTGCGGTCGGAGCAAGGGCTGATTCTTGTAGTGTGAGAATACATAAAGGTCTGTTTCAATAGAGTTTTATATTTAACTAAAAAATCAGTGTTGTGTACACCAATATAAATAGATAATAAGTACATAATACGACTATATATCTTTGAATGAAGTTAACTATAAGATAAGGGACTAAACTTTCATATTACTTTCCGTTAAGGTCCTCAACTTTCATTTTGTCCACTTAAGGACTTGAGCGAAGATTCCCGTCAAAGTATTCGTTTTCTCAATGTTCGTTTATGACAAAGACATGATTATGGAGCATAAATAAACTGTTGTGCAAAGTCCCTCTCAATCTGTCGCGTCTTCCTCTTTAAGTTGTCTTTTACCTCTTTTTCCTAATCTCATTAATTCTTCAAAACGGATTTCTGCTATGCACCATTGCACTCATGACCCAACACAAACGAATTCTTTATCTTATGAGTAATTTGTTTTTATAAATATTTGGGACGGTAATTTATTGGATCATGTATTTTCAACGTATATTAATAACTTTTCAATCGATCACACGGTAATGTCGTGTGAAAATTTTTGTTATTATAAATTTAGATATGTTCACTACAAGAAAATGCTTCATTAGCGACGGAATATTTGCGACGGACATAAATACCGTAGCAAACGAGACATTGCGACGGATCCTGCGATGGAAATTCAAACTTGCGACGGAAATGCCATAGCAGAGTTTTTAGCCATGGCGCCTAGACATTTCACATGGCGGGAAAGTCTGCGACGGAATTTCCGTCGCAAATTTGCACTTATGCGACGGACGTAGCGACGGAAATTCCGTCGCAAGGTCAAGTTATTGAACGGAAATTCCGTCGCACGAGTTTTTAATATATATTGCGACGGAAAATCCGTCGCAGGATTTTTTAATATATCCACAACATCGCTCTCTCTCTCCCCGTGTTTCGTTTAATATATCCCAAATCATCGCCTTCACCAAATCGTCCATCGCCTTCACCAGAGCCACCCCCAAGACCACTGGTGCCAACCCAACCCCAGACCACCGGAGAGACACCTATACCACCGGATCTACCCTATAGGTATGCCCCTCTTTCTCTCTCTCCCTCTTCTTTAAAGTGGCTTTTTTTCAGATCTGGCCTCGCCGGCGGCCGACGCCACCTCTTGTGGCTGACCGACGACCGCCTGCCGCCGCGCCACCTTCCCAAGACCACCGGCCTCCTTTTCCCCTTCCCCTTCCCCTTCTTTCTTCTCTCCTTTTCCCCCTTCTTCCTCTCCCTTCTTCTTCTGCCGGCGCCCGCCACCCCCTCCCCTTGCCGGCGCCCGCCACCCCTTCCCCTTGCCGGCACCACCTACCCCCTCCCATTTCCTCCTTTTCCCCTTCCCCTTCTTTCTTCTCTTTCCCTTATTCGGTTATTCCTCTCCTCTCTTCTTCTGCCGACCCCACCACCCTGCTCTCCCTCAGGCGCCACCCCCTCCCCGCCCCCTGCTGGCCCCACCCCATCTTTCCCTCCCTCCTTTAAATTGTTATAATTATTAATACACTATATATGTTTTATATAGTAGTGTATAATTAGTATAGTTTTATGTTAGTATAACTTATGTTAGTATAGTATAATTAGTACAGTTTATGATACTATAATTAGTATAGTTTATGTTAGTATAGTTTTATGATAAAAAAATAATTTATGTTTAATTGTCATTGTTAACATTATTGTTAAGGCAAATTGTGTTTATTTTTATGTTTAAGTTTGCATTATTATTGGTTAATTGTGTTGTTCATATATGATAGACCTAGTACCCGTTCAAGAATTATACATTAGGTGTAATTCTTAAATAGTCCTCGTTTTGGGACTGTCTTTGAATCTTCCATGCCGAATTTGGAGAACTGTAGGGAACTGCTGCCGAATTTTCGACCCATAACAATTAATTAAATGATTAGTATTTACTAATGGTATGAACGATTCAAATATGGGTTTAGGTTGGAGAGATAAAGACCCCCTGAGCTCGAAATATTGTTTGTTGTTGTTGTTGTTGTTGTTGTTGTTGTTGTTGTTGTTGTTGTTGTTGTTGTTGTTGGAGGTTAGAGGTTGGAGGTTGGAGGTTGGAGGTTGGAGGTTGGAGGTTGGAGGTTGGTTGTGTTGTTGTTGTTGTTGATGATGTTGTTGTTGGAGGTTGTTGTTGTTGTTGTTTTTGGTGTTGGTGTTGGTGTTGTTGGTGTTGGTGTTGGTGTTGGTGTTGGTGTTGGTGTTGGTGTTGGTGTTGGTGTTGGTGTTGGTGTTGGTGTTGGTGTTGGTGGTGGTGGTGGTGTTGGTGGTGTTGGTGTTGTTGTTGTTGTTGTTGTTGTTGTTGTTGTTGTTGTTGTTGTTGTTGTTGTTGTTGTTGTTGTTGTTGTTGTTGTTGTTGTTGTTGTTGTTGTTGTTGTTATTGTTGCTATTAGTACACTTTTAGTTCTTGTTGTTATTGTTTTGAATATTTATTTAAGTCGATCATAATAATTATAAACGTGTATGTAGATTCGAAATGAAAAGAGTACAACGGGCGTGGATGTATGAAAGATTGGATTGTAATAAAAAATTAAGGCATGAGTTTGTAACGGGCGTTAATGAATTCATTAATTATGTTAAGAAACAATATGATTACGGTAGATGTAAAGAAATTAGGTGCCCGTGTGTAAAGTGTAGAAATAGAAAAATTTTAGCTGAACAAGAAGTACGAAAACACCTAGGGCTTTGGGGCTTTTGCGATGACTATTATGATTGGGTGTGCCATGGTGAGAATTTTCCCGTTGAGGAGAGGTCTGACAATCCTTATAGGGATATGGTGGAAGATGCGTTGCGCGACAACATTAATCAAATTAGAATGGAAAATGTTGACGCCGAAGTGGTTGATGAATCTTCAAATCCTAATGTAATAGCCTTTTTCAAAATGTTGGAACATGCCAATAAACCGGTGTATGAGGGGAGTCGTCTCTCTTTGTTGCAGTCAGCTTCACGGCTGGTAACTTTGAAATGTGAATACAATCTACCCCACAAATGTGTAGATGGTATCGCGTCATTTATAGGGGACATTATTCCTGAAAATCATCTTATGACGCGTAACTTCTATGGAACCAAAAATATTCTTAAAGCTCTTCAAATCCTTTATGAAAAGATAGATGTGTGTGAAGCAGGATGTATGTTGTTTTGGGAGGATGATAGTCTTCTCAATAAGTGTAGAAAATGTGGTAGAGATCGATATAAAAAACAAAAGAATGCAAATGGCAAAAGGGTTGGGAAAAATATTTTAACTTATTTTCCAATAGGACCGCGTTTGCAACGACTTTATGCCACAAAACTAATTGCGGCAGAGATGCGGTGGCATCATGAAAATTCACGTGTCAGCGGGATAATGTCTCATCCAAGTGACGGCGAGGCTTGGAAACATTTTGATCGCATTCATCCTTCTTTTGCAAGTGAGCCTCGAAATGTTCGACTTGGTCTTTGTACCGATGGTTTCGCACCTTTCGGTCAATACGGAAAGTCGTACTCCTGTTGCCCGGTAATGCTCACTCCATACAATTTACCACCTTGGCTATGTATGAAAAGACAGTTTATGTTTCTATCATTACTTGTACCCGGTCCGTCGAGTCCCAAAAAACACATTGACTTATGTACAACCGCTAATTCGCGAGTTGAAACAGTTGTGGGAGACAAGGTTGTACACATACGATGTTTCTAGAAAGCAGAACTTTGATCTTAGAGTCGTAGTATTATGGACTATCAATGACTTTCCTGCTTACGGCATGTTATCGGGTTGGTCAACTGCTGGTGAACATGCGTGTCCATATGTATGGAGAAGGAAACTAAGTCGTTTTGGTATTATAAAAGTAGAGAATGGAGTTGGTTTGATTGTCATAGACAGTTTTTACAACCGGATCATGTTTTCCGCAAAGATAAAGTGAATTTTCGAAAAGGACAAGTAGAGAAAGATTTTGCTGCTACGAGATTAATGGGTGAAGAATTGTGGGATTGTGTGAAGCATTTGCCCAAAATTGTGGATGCAAGTAAAGTTGAATTGGACTCGTTAAAAGTTTCTCGAATCGGTTGGTAGAAACAAAGCATTTTTTGGGAGCTTCCTTATTGGAGAACACTATTAATTCGTCATAACCTTGATGTAATGCATATCGAGAAAAACTTTTTCGAGCAACTTGGTAAGGATAAAGTCGCGTCTCCTTAATCAAAGTAAACCTAATTCACTACTAACTAATAGTCAGCGGTAAACAAGGTATCGAATCCACAGGGAGGCGGTAGTATTCTAATCTGTTAAACTAGGTTTGTCTCTAAAGTAACAATTTCTGGGTTTTGAGATTGGTTTCTAAACTAAAAGCAATCAACAATAACAATAAATAATAACAATAACAATAATAACAATAATAATAACAACTAATAATAAGCAATAACAAACTAATAAGGTTGAAAACAATGAGATTAAAAGTCTAGGGTCTCAGGTTCACTAGGATTATTGTTCAGGGGTAAGGGAGTAATCAATTATCATGCAATAAAGTTATCTAAGGTCACAAGATCGGTCGATTCAATTATGCCCTTTAGATCTCCAATTTAACATGCGATCGCTATCATTAAACGAGTTCTATTCAATTATCGTAGCCTATCTTAGTCTTAACCCGGTCGGTGTCAATCCTAATTTGCGAGACTAGTTAATTAATCCTGGCCAGTAATCAAACAACTAGAATTAAAACGATAATCAAACGATAACCATGCAATTCAATTAATTAATCTACCCCTTCTAACAATCCTAGATCCCCTTTCAACCCTAGAAAGGAATTTAGTTACTCATAATAATATAAACAACAATAATAATTAAAGTAAACATGATTAATCAACAATGAAAGGATGAACAAAGAATAATTAAGGAACAAGAAGGTAATTAAATTGAATAACAAAGAAAGATTGAAGAATACCGATTACAAGTTTGAACTAAAGACAATCGTCTTTGATGAATAAAATCCAGAGGCAAGCAAACTAAATTAGGGTTTCTGATTTAAAGCCTAAAAGTATTGAAAAGCATAAGAAAGCATGTCTAATTATGAAAGACGAGCTTTCTTTTTATAATACAAAAGATCTAATTAATTAGGTTAAAGTTTAGGAAAATTAGAGAAAACCGCCCCGAAATATAGGTTGCTCGATCGAGCAAGGCACTTCTGCTCGATCGAGCAAGAAAATAATGCGACTCGATCGAGCAAAGCTAGCCTGCTCGATCGAGCAGCCCTTCATTTTGCTCGTTTCTTCACTTTTCTTCCTTTCTTGTCTTTCATTCTCGATTCTTCTTGATTCTTCTCGATTCCCGTGCCTATCTTTCCACGATCCACCTCCGCCATGCTCCATATCTACTCAAAAAGCTCCAAATGCATCCAATCTGCATTAAAACATAACAAAAGTGGCAGAATCGATATTCTAGCTAAAATAGCATAGAAATAAGCAAGGAAAGACGGTAAATCGAGTTAAATGCGAATAAGGGAGGCATAAAATATGTATATAAATAATGGTCATCACAACTGATTCACACGGTGATGGATGTGAAAAACAAGACAAAGTTTACCCCACAGGCACAAGAGGACATGTTGACAGTTTGTTCTAAACAGCGAAAAATGGATTCATTCATTTTGAATAAAGAACAAAAGAAGGTGTTGTGTGATTGGATATCCAATTTGAGATTTCCGTACGGTTATTCTTTAGATCTGAGTAGATGTGTTGATAAACACGAGTTGAAACTACATGGATTGAAAAGTCATGATTGTCACATGTTTATGGAGCGTTTACTTCCAGTGGCTTTAAGGCACCTTCTCCCGAAGAATGAGTCGAATGCATTAACTGAGATTAGCCAATTTTTCAGAGATTTGTGTACTTCATCGATACAAGTTGAAAAAATGACTAATCTCGAGAACAACATTGCCGCAATCATTTGCAAGATAGAGAAGATATTTCCACCTTCTCGTTTTTAACTCAATGGAGCATTTACCGATTCATTTGCCGTGTGAACTGAAAATGGGTGGTCCAGTGCAATATAGGTGGATGTATCCTTTTGAGAGGTAATTAATTCCACAATTATCCAATTTAATTACTTACTTTAATTTCATTCGATCTTAACCAACTTTTTTATAGGTTCTTAAATCATTTGAAAAAAAAGATTGGAAATAAAGCGCGTGTTGAAGGTTCTATATGCAACGCGTATTTGCTTGAAGAAATTTCCAATTTCTGTTCCTTTTCTTTTGAAGAGAACGTAGACACAAAAGACAAGGATCTCGACGTAGGCTTGAAAGAGCCTACGTATTTTACCTTACCCGAGATTTTTCAAGATCACGGGGGTATTAGTTCTGGAAAGTGTCGTGAAAGATTTTTAGAAGACAACGAATATGAACGTGCACACTTATATGTATTATCTAACTGTGATTTAGATGAATTGAAGCATAACGAAGTGTAAGTAAAAAATCGATCTTTGGAACTTAAATTATTAAGAATTATAAGATGTAAAAACTATTACTTAATTCGACATTATTTATAATGAATATAGGATGTTTGAAAATTATATCAAAACAGAATATCCCCAATTTCTCACAGCCGAGGATATTTGGAACAAATTTGACACAAGATTTCCCCAATGCTTTAGAGCTCAAGTAAGTACATACTACATACTAACACCAGATTACTCTTTTTTTTTTTATTATTATACCTGAAGGTATTATAATTTGATAATAATTTAACAATGATAGGTAAACAACTTAAAAGATCCAGTTCTCATTGCCTTAGCATAAGGTCCTTCAAAAAGGGTGCGAACATGGAAACGTTATTTCATTAATGGATACAAATTTCGCACTTTCAAAGATGGGTCAGATTTGGAAAAATTTACAATTAATAATGGAGTATGTGTAAGTTCGACTGAGGGAGATGACTACTATGGAACACTCAATAAAGTTGTTGAATTGTCGTACACAGGCGAAAAAAGCACATATAATATTATTTTATTCAAATGTGATTGGATAGATAATTCTGAAAAAGGAATGCAAATGCATAAGGATTATAAACTTGTGGATGTTAATCGAAGCAGAAAATTTCCGAAATACGATCCATTTGTGTTGGCGTATCAAGTGGAACAAGTTTATTATACTTCATATCCAAATATCAAAAGAGATAAAGATAAGTGGTCAGCAGTATTCAAAACTAAAGCCAGATCGCATGTTGATGCTCCTATTGTCGAATCTGTGTTTCAAGAAGATGTTATTAGTAGTGAGACACTACTATCAATAATTGAAGTGCCAGATGATAACGAATTTATAGAGGAGGAGGAAGAAGAAATGCAAGTAGAGGACAATAATGAGGAGAAGGTAGAAGAGGAGGAGAAGGAAGAGGAGAAGCGTAAGGAAGACGGAGCAAGAGATGAAGAGGAAGATAAAGAGGAAGAAGAAGATTTTATAGACTCTCTTTTTAAATACAACATTTCCGAAAACCAAAATTCAAGTAGTGATGATGAATAAGATTATTTCTAATTCTTATATTAGTTGAAACTACTTTTTGTAAATGTATGGGCGTTTGAAAATCACTTTCATTTGAGTTGTTGACAGTTGTTTTTATTATTCATTAATAAGAATATATAGTTTCTTGTTATTTAATTGTACATGTTTGTTAATTCATGACAACTTTGAATACTTTAGTTTTTCTCTATATGGCGGGCGGACGACGAAGAAGAGGTAGTTGTAGTAATGTAGGAAATAGAGCGCAGGAGAATGAGAATGAACAAGTCAATGACGGGAACGTGCAAACGACACAGGTGGATACTACTACTCGCAGAGTCCACCTCGATCCGGATGAGGAAATAGGTGTCTGGTAAGACTAATTCACTTTTACTTTAATTGTTTAATTATAATTATGATTATTTAAAATATCATAATATTTATATATAATGTATTTAACTATGATAATTAATTTCAGATTCAGTGACTCAGATGTGGTTAAACTGATATCGGAGACCATAACCTGCGGATACAAGGAACACGCGCCAAATTGGAAAGAGGCGTCAAATACTTTGCGGTCGTCTTGGTGGAACTGGTTTGAGGTATAATTATTTAAAATATTATAATTATATCTATTTAAATTTGTTTTTCTCAATTTATCTTTGTTATTGATTTTTTATTTTTTTGTTTATTTACTTAATATTTTCCTAACTTTATGTTTTTAATCATCACAACAAAGAGTTTCTTTCGATCCTTGCCATACAGATATGGTAAGGAAAGCTTGAGAAATATGCCATGAAAACCCGTTTACGTCATATGATCTACCGAGCCTCGCAGAAAGACGAGGAGCACAGGCCGAAGTGGATTCCTTTGGACTTATTTAGAAAGCTTAAGAATAGGCCCATCGAAGATCCTAGCTTCGTTGCGAGATCTGAATCAGCCTCGGCTAATCGTAGGTCGGAATGTGAAGAGAAGGGAAAGGCGTTGCCTACTCACATTATGGGTAGAAAAAACACCTTGACACTCATGGACAAAATGGTAAATATCTTCTTTCATTTTTTATTTTTTATCTAATTATAATTTAATTCATTTAAACCAGCTGAACTCTTTGTAAGTTATGCATTATTTCGCTAATTGATTTATGTTTGTCATTTATATTTAAGTATATAAACTATTTAAATGACAATTACTAATTTTGAGCTTGTTTGTGATGCAGAATAAGATCATGTCAAAGAAGTCTGAGCTTCAAAGTCAAGGAGTCGAAGACATCGACGATAATGAGATCTATTATGAGGAGACTGGATTTGACGAGAAAGGAAGATGCTACGGATTGGGACCAGCGGCGGATTATTTGTTTGACCATCATAGGCACTCTGTTGCTACCTCAGCCCCGACTCAGTTCACCCAAAGTTTCGCTACTAAGCTGTCAAAGAAGGATGCGGCACTTAGGCAAGAGCGCGACGAGCAAGCTCGAAGGATTGCTGCTATAGAAGAGTACTTGAGTCAGGTTGGAAGAAATTCTACTCACAGATGCAGAACTGGAGGTCCTAACCAGGGTCGAGACGACTTTGATGACGATGGCAGCGATAATGCTAGGCCCATCCCATTCACCCCTTTCACTCCATTCACTCCGTGTGGTTGACTGATTAGTTAGTTATTTTGAACTTAATTATGACATAAACCTTTTATTTGTAAGACTTGACTTTTATGATATAAAATCAAAATTTTGCTGATAAATGGTTTTGTGTTACATTAGTAACTTTGTTGGACGCGTAACTGCTGGAAAATTTCTATTATTTGCAGGTTTTTAGTCGTTTTAACGCGTATAGGGGATGCAAGAAAACAGTGCATCATGGAATGTACTGGTGTTTTTGCGACGGAAATTCCGTCGCAAACATTGACTGACTTACTGCCACCTGTCTAGCCAAACCAAAGAAATAGTCAACTTTTGCGACGGAAATTCCATCGCAAAAGTTGACTGTTTCTTTGACTTGGCTGGACAGGTGGCAGTCAAGTCAAACAGTCAGTCAAGTTTTGCGACGGAATTTCCGTCGCAAAAGTGGACTTATGGTTTGACTTGACTGCCACCTGCCATCCGTCGCTATTTCAGTTGGCGACGGATATTCCGTCGCAGATAACTTGCGACGGACTAATCCGTCGCAGAAACTACTGTTTGCGACGAAAATCTGCGACGGATATGATCCGTCGCATATCCGTCGCAAAACTGTTTTTGGCGACGGAAATACCATGTTTTGCGACGGACTTTTCCGTCGCGAAACGAGCTTTCTCTTATAGTGGTTAGCCTATGAATTTTTATTTTAAATTTTTATAACATATTTATGATCGAAGTTTTCTTAGTTTCACCTTAGAAATAAATAGATCGGAACATGTCGGGTTTGGGCTCATGTTACATGTAAATATGCCACTGAACTCTTTAACCCAAATCCGATCTGATTAACTCTCGTGTCATGTTTGTATTGACTCACTTACATAAATGGATCATTAAGTCTCTACCCACTCCGTTAATTTCGTTTCGTGTTTGTGTCGTATTTTCGGACCATGTCAATATTTGCCACTCAACATAAACATTCTTATTAATCTAAACATCTACTCATTACCCAACACTCTTTACCAACCTGAATTCATAAACACAGTTTTAAGTATATTAAGTTCAAATGTTTGATGTCTGTGGCATGTGGCTCCTTCTTGAATCAGAGCAAATTGGCCCATGACTCGAAGGACTTTCTTATAACGAAAATTTTCCATGATATCCTCGAAATTTGGTAGATTACACACGGTACCCTTCCTTTTAAGTTTCTACATATGGTACCCCTGTATTTAGCTTTTTTCTTTCCCAAAATGTCTTTTGACAAATTTCCGTCATAACGCCGTTACTCATATGACTTGTGAGGCCATTTTTTTGTTCTCTAATGCACTCATATGACTTGGAGAAGGGATATGCGGTCTGAGGTGGGCTTATGAACGGCAAATATACGCAAGAGTGACTCACCGCGGAAGGGAAGCAGTGGCGGAAGCAGTGGCGCAGTGTGAAGGACACACGAAGTAAAGAAAAGAATAATAGGGCGGGGAAGAGGTAAAGCAAGGTGGCAGTTGTCAAATTTGCGTGGGGGTGGCTGGCATCGGACTTCTGTCCAGGTGGCCGAGTCATAGTGTGGTTTTAGGGGGGGGAAGGGATTTCAGTTAAGAAGATGAAGATGATGATGATGATGATGATGATGATGATGATGATGATGGTGAGATAAAAGTAAGATGGTGATGGTAGCTTATATGGTATTAGATGAATTTTTAAGAAGATGAGATAATGGGTGGTTTAGGGATTTTATGATTTTAAGTAAATGTTAGTTTAATAGATAAAATAAGAATTTAGGTAAAGATGATGAGGTGTTAGTGAATTAGAAAACAAAAAAGGTCTCAAAAGTCAAAAGAGTAGTGGAGTTATGACGGAAGTTTGCTAAATGTCATTTTGGGAAAGAAGAAGCTAAATACAGGGGTACCATATGTAAAAGCTTAAAGTGAGGGGTACCATGTGTAATCTGCCAAAGTTCGAGGGTATCATGAGAAATTTCCGTTCTTATAATTAGGGGTGTTCACCGGTCCAGAACCGGACCGGACCGGATAAACCCGCGGACCGGATAACCACATATTCCAAGACCGGAGACCGGACCGGTTAAGAGTGGGACCGGACCGGACCGGACCGGACCGGAACCCTTAAGGTCCGGTTTTTTCCGGGTTTGGACCGGACCGGTCCTTCTTTTAAAGGGAAAATTGAAATTTTTTTTAAGTATGGACCGGACCGGACCGGACCTGAGACCGGCCACCATATTTTTTGGGACCCGGAGACCGGACCGGTATGTTCCCGGTCCAGACCGGACCGGCCGGTCCGGGTCGGTCCGGTTTACCGGTCCGGGCCACTTTTTGTTCACCCCTACTTATAATAATGCTTTGTTGCAATTTTTGAAAACCTATAGGTCGAATACTATGTGAGAGAAATTAAAATAACATCTTAGTGAGAGAGTGAAAGGTAAAATGAAGGGGAAATAGTGCTGCTTTATTTAAAGTGACGAAATCTTACATGAGTTCCTTAATTGTATAAAATAAAAGTTTAGGTCCTTAGCTGAATTTTTTTTCCAAAGTTGAGGTCCTCATCTTATGGTTAACTCTCTTTGAATGTTATACCAACATATACCATTAATACTAAACGAAACATCTTTTATGTTAAATGAACTGATGTTCATCAATCAATATCCAACTAAGTCAGCCTTAAAGTTGGTTGCTCCAATTTTCAATGTAGGACTTTTATTTTATCAACTAAGTTTCAAACCCTGGCAACGTAAACCAACGTTTACAATTGTCGTTAAATAAATTCTTAGGACATGCAACATGTATATATTGTTAAAGATGATCCTAATGCGTGCCCCGTGCATCGCACAGGCTTTCAACTAGTTGTCTAACATATAGACATCTATATAATAATAATATTCCATAACATGCAAAAATTTGAGAAGAATACTCCAGAGTGTAACTACATTCCTTTAAATTCACTACAATATAATTCTGGAATCACTACACTTTAGTTTTTCTATTCACGTTGAATTTTATTTCATTTTCACTAATTTAACTCAATTCAACTTAACACTGTATTTTTACTTTGGTAAAGAATAACCCACGAAACTCAAAAATCGAATGCAATCAAGTAGATGGCGGGAATACGCACCAATTACAGTGTCACTGCAAGTTTAATAGTACAAGATTAAATAGACTAATGATTCTGAGATGATGCATACCTTTCTGAGTTTTACGAAGGTAATCAATTTATACAAAATAGCCGATAAATGGGGCCTTGTACCATCGTTAAAAAAACTGAGGAAATTATCTTCCATCTTCAGGTGGCCCAGCTCCCAGGAATAATTCACCGATCCCTTTCTTAACAGCTCCTGAATCCAATTTGGCACGCCGTTCCACATATGATGCTAACACCAGATGAAGATAAGAATCAAGGGCTACGAAAGTCGAGTTGTAACAACCACATAATGAACATGAAAAAGACATTGCAATTAAAACCGGATGTGGGATGCAGACAGCCATATTATGCATTGCTTAATAACAAAGCCACCCCACCAAAATCACTGAGGATGAGATATCTGTTCTATACCTGATCGGAATTGGTAGTTTTACAATGATCTCAGTTTTTGTGTCGTGAATTTGGCCAATACAACAAATTTTAAAACCCCAATGCCTCAAGGTCCCTTAAATGGTGGGGTAAGGGAGTCGTATGTACGCTACCTTACCCCATGTTCAATTGAGACGGGTTATTTTTGGATGTGACCCAAAATGAAAACAGCCCCGAGATATCATTGGATGAGGGCTGCTTTACAACCCGTGCTAACAACATTTTCCCCACTGCCATAGATTTGGCCTAAATTGCCACAAAATGTAAACGTTAACAAAGAGGTCACTTGAAGTGCTGTGGCCAAGGTATTGCACAAATCTTCCTATTCAGAGATGATCACATTTGAGGCAAAAATAAATTTCATGCAAAACAATCAAATTGGCAAATAACATCCATCGACACAAACCCATCGATACGTTTCTTGAGAATGAAGTTTGCATCATCAACACTTACGCTCAGTTGGTCGTTTCATTAGGGGAATATGCAAATATTTCTTGGCTGATATTTCTTTAAGTGAATCATTTCCTGAAAGAAAAGGAATAATCAGACTAAGTCAAGAAAATTTAAAAGTAAATCCACACAGCTTGTCTTTCCCATAAAAGATCTTTATGGCATATTGTTTTCCTTATCACCCCCATTTGACGGTCCCAATACTGCACACTGAAACTTGTAAGGAGAAAGATAAAACATCAGCTACCTTCATCATCTGTTGTGCAAGACCAGCAGTTCAAGGTGTCATTATAGATAGCAGCCTGCAGTATGAGATTATTGCATTCGTTCTCCAAATGTGAACATAATGCCTGCCTCGCATCTGTAAAAACATCAAGTGGAAAGAGAGAACATAAGAAGCTTATTGACCCTAAGATGAATAATCCACTAGACGCAGAATGCCATAAAGGGTGTACAGAGAAATTATTTTCATAAAATGTGCGCATTTGATAACAGGAAGGAGTCATTTGAATTTATCACGTCTTAATTGAATGTTTATTGAACATTTGCTAAGGAATTATCTAAGTTTTTGATGACAGACAATATAAGTCAAGGGATGCCAGGGATGACGCCATGTACAAAGAGACAGCGTGGGTTGACGATTATGTACAAAATGAGAGATGAATTATGATGCTCTAAATTTCCTCAAACTATCTTTTGGGTAATCTTATCCAAAAAAAGGAAAGAAAAACAAATTATGATTGAGGTAAAGCACTTGGCTCCAGCTACATAGTAAGATTAGTAACTACAGTGGGTAATTATTTATTCTCCACCTAAATTTTAACCGTAAACAGCCTATGGCATTATTACCCCTAATGCCTTAAGTTGCAGAGTAGATGAACGAAACAATGGTTGCTGTAGTATCTAACAAGAAGACACATTTGGAAGTGAGCGATTTGGATGCAGTTGCAAATTCTGAGACAGTAACCAAAAAAAGGAATGCATCATGTTGGAGCATAAGGGAACAAGCAAAATGCTACTAAACAAAAGTTCACACAGCTTAACAGTTTGGATCTGATGCTTGATTTGTGGACAAATGCACTACTATGAAACTTAAGACTTACATATGAATTACACATAATGATCATGTTTGCATGCTTGAAATTTCAAGGGAGATAAATCTAGTCTAGACCGTGAAGCTCAGTGAATTCCACAATGACAAATCTGAATTAAATAAGAAAATTAGCTTATATATGAGTTACCTGCTGCACTAGAGAGTTGTAGACCGTTGAATTCACAAGAATGAAGAACCAATGGCATTTCTGGAGCCATAGTGTACTGAGGCTTCTTAGGTGTCTTCTCTACGTTCAGTAACAGGTCTATGATCTGAACATGGCATATACAGTATTTTAAAAGACCCAGAGAATCACACCAGAACATGTGAAACGTGAAAGGCAACTTATAACACGTCTTCAAAAAGGAAAATCTCTGAATCAGGATTACAAAAAAAAAATTTACTCACTTCTTCTGATTCCAGGCCTCGCCCAATCATAAACAATACAGCAACCATGCATCGAACTTGATGCCATAGGAACGCCCTACCTCTAATCTTGATGACCCACAGTTCTTTGCCTCTCCACCTACAAAACAAGCCCGTAACACTATCAGCAAAACCGCATCAGCCACAAAACACTTTTGAAACCCTGTTTGAATGTCTATATATGACATTAAGCCAAATGATTTATTAAATGTCTGAAAACGTCACATGGCCTAGTCTGTAGCAGACTGCCCAGCAAATAACACAAGTTGATATATAAATTAAGCAAATGCATCTTCAAGATGGCTACACGTGGAATAAGTCATACTTTCTTTTCAGCTAATATCTCATGCTGTCTTTGGAGCATGGACGCCTGGTATTAAATATCTGACGCTTACCATATTTTTGTCCATCCTCCAAATTAAAATAAAGAAAAATAAATGAAGTTTCAAGGTTCTTTTACCTTTCAGTGCTTGGACTGATATCAAATGATGCTACATTTCGCGTATAATTATGCACATTAACTGCATCCATTTTACAAAAATTCCTGAAGTCATGTTCACCCAGAAACTTCTTACCTGCACTTTGCATTGCCTGTAGAAAGTAAAAACGAGTAAGAAATAACTACAACTATTAAATATCCAGGACTGCATTAATAATTACACTACTGCAGCACATCATATTCTAGAACGCAATGCAGATTGAAGCTCGGAGTTTCCTACTGTTATGTTGAGATCTTCCTCCCAGAAAAAGTATTTGTACTCTCTGCTCAGACAGCTAAACCTGGATTCAGAAAACAATAAGAGAAAGTTACGCGAAGTGGTTAAAAACCAAAAGATTTAGAGTATACTGCTTCATATATGGCCTCCATTTAACTTCGGTATTCAAACAATGTTAATTTGGACAGATACTATACCACAAATATGCAATAAGATACAACAATAAGAGAAAGTTACGTGAAGTGGTCAAATGTGACGAATTTTACTTTGCAGATGGACACACATTTGTAAAAAGTAATGGACAAAGATGATCTTGGTGACCAACAAATTCAAATTGGAGCAATAAAACGGGATGGAAAAGTACATTTTACTTTCTCTGATATAAAGATCACGTCATCAGCCAGATCACATTAAGAACACCCTTAAGACTATTACTATTCCTGATTTCCTGCTAGCCAATTGACATAATAATGTAGATGCTGCGCATTTGCTAAATGTCATCCCTTTTCAAGCCGATACTATTGATGGTAAAGATAATTAATGAACTACAGATTTAATTTGCTAATACATACAAGAACATTACCCAATGCCTCAAACGCTCCCACCAATGGGAAACGTAAGAAGTTACCCTATGTTGAAGACACGAGGAGGTTGTTCGTGGTTAAGTGAACCATTTGTTTAATCTTTCATCTTTCAAGGAAATATAAGAGTAATCTTGTCTCCACTGGAAATGGAGAGGCGTAGATATATCATACATTCATGCTTCAATGATAAATGGAGTTACCCCACCCTTTCCTTCTCTCTTTTTGTAACCAAACTAAGAGTTAAGGTACCATTACTCGGAAGAACTTACAAGGCCCCAGTCGTAAGTCATAACAACAGCTGGAGGGAGTCAAAGAGTTCACTGTATTGCTCACATAAATTCGGAATAGAGTATTCCAAGAAATAATCAAAGGTCAATGAATGTCCAACTATTGAGTACATTAGACAACTAGACTAGTGAAATAAAACATTGATTGACAAAATAAAACTAGTACATAAATTTGGCCCATGTCATGCTTCATCACTTGATTTACATGTTTGGTTGCTTTAAGCAGAGAAACCTAGGTATTAGGAGGACCAGGTCAACTCGCACTCGAGGAAACTGGCAAGAATCAGTGAGATGTCATCACCATCTGGTAGGTTACAGTAGTTCTGACTTCTGAGGCACTTAACAATTACCATTTACCATGCCTAAACAATTGAATTTACAAAAAGAACTCAAAAGTTTATGCTACCTTGCATGGAAATCAGCAGGAACTGGACACCAACTGATGATTCGAATATCTCTAGGGAGGACTCTGTTGAGTATTCTGATATAATCGAGTTCCTCTTCTAAAAAAGAAAATAACAATATTATAATGATATAATCACGAACCAGCCACGAAGAATTTGGATAATGGGTAAAAGATTTTATAGTAATTTAATATATAAAAAACTTGAACTGATAGAGAACGGGTCACGAAAGTCTCATTCATATAGGAGCTCTGTGAATATGCTTTGTTCTATTGGCTTTTGACTCCGACACTTCATTTAGCTGCCGTGTCGCGTGTCCGACACCTACCTGACTGACACCAACACGACACTTTGACACTTCACTTTAGACCATAAAATTGAAAATTTTGCACAAAATAGCCGTATCCGACACTCGACACGTGTCAAACACGACATCCGTCTCGGAGTGTCGGAGAGTCAGAGCTTCGGGATATAATTGATTATATAACAAAAGGACACTTCAAACTATTTGTGCTTCTTCCATGGAATAGCTGATGGCCATAAAGCTTTCAGCTAAAGATAAATTAAAAAGACTGTTTTGTAGAGGTTAAAGGACCTGAATTTTTTCTGCTTGGTGTGCGACTGCGAGAGCCTTTTGGAGACATTGGAGGCTTGAAGCCTTTCAACTAGTCAGAGTCTTTCAGATTCATTATAGTCACTACAATAGTACTATTTGATGATGACAAACTTCCATATTTGTGCCATGACATATTTCACGACCAGGATGAATACGTAAACAATAGTTTGTGTGCCCAGAATCAGTAAATTTTACTTATGATACTTGATTACTAGTAGGTCATCAAAATCATAATGAAGATAAAAGCTTTATAATAGTAAGAAGGAAAGTTTTCCAAAATTACAAAATTAATGGACAAAGAGACATTGCAGACCATACTGTCCTTCAGAATTGAATTCTCCCGAAGTTGTCTTAGCCCTAAGCTTTGACCGGACGTACAATGCAATGACCTGCCACAATTTACATTTAGCTATATAGTAAATTTATTGAGTAACACCAGCATCATGCAGAAAGTCAAGCATACAACAAAGTACTTTTTGCAAATAAGTTAAGTTTGCTTCCGGTGGCAATTCCATTGATATTAACCCTAGTTGTTATATTACTGTTGCGCAATAGTTTTTCATGTGACGATCTGTCACAAGCACAAGCACAAGCACAAACTAAACAATTCAATATGTTTGAACCACTATATTACATTTAATTTACTAGCCACCGACATAGATACTTTTCTAGGGCAACAAGTATTAGTAAGGAATTCACAAGTGCATACTTGCCCAGTAGCAGAAACTCCCTTATCTGTTCTGCCGCATCTTGAGTACTGTGATTCCTTTCTGTCACCGAGCAACAGCCGTGTCTTTTCAAAAGCTTCGAAAAGTTCAGACTGCATAAAATATACAACAGAGACATAACTCAACAGATCCCTGATAAAATGTGTTAAAACACTTAATGTGGTGTACATATTGGAAACCAGTTTATATTAATCTATAGATATATGAACAGAGGAAATTGGAAATGATTCCTTAGACATACTCTCATTCAAAAAAATTATGGAACAGAGGCACAATCACATGCGTTCGCAAATATAACTAGTGCCCTTATGACACTTGGACATATAAAATCAATCTAATATGTTTAGTCGAACTCCTGTAAACTTCGCCTTATACTATGTTACTTAGACACGGATAAATGTGTATCTAAATGTTGTACTTGGCTATTTTATGAAAAATTCTTATGTTTGTGGTTTGTATCTAAAATTCTTAGACACGGATAGACTGTCCAAGTGTTTTTGGGTGATGGGCACGGGTACGCAAAGAGAGTGAAAAACCAGATATGTTTGCAGTAGCTTTAAAATTTTATCAGAAGTAGCAATCTAGCTAGAACACTTGCACTGTGACATGTGGCAAGAGCGTGCTTGTGATTTCAAGCATGTTAGCAACAAGTCATAACAAACCCCATAAAACCCATCCTTTAAAACATATCAAAATGAAGATGCAAAAAGAAGAAATAAAAATGAAGCATATTCTTGATACCAATCCAAGCTAGCTTATCAAAAAAAATTCTTACATGCTATGTTTGAGAGGTTCTGATATGGGTGCGGATCTAAATGTAGGTTACTCCAAGGTGAGAAATTTGAGACATGGAGACCCTCTCTAAAGTCTAAACTAGGGACACAGAAATTTTAAAGAGGGCCAGCCTCGTTCGTATAAAATCGACATTCATGCGCATAATGAAAAGAAATGCCGGATATATAGATCCCGTAACAATTGTCACCATTGATGTAAAGTCATGTGACACTTGTCTGAGTTACCTTTCACAATGCTCGCTTCTTTTTATGGAACAAACACATACATACATACATAAACACAAGCACATATGCTCACCTCAACACTAGGTTCCAGTTGTGCCTCTGATGAAAAGCCATAAAACCTGCGACAGTTATACAGGCAATCAACTGTAAATGTAGCACCCTTAGGACCAATATACATACACCAGTAACATAACACCAATGATCAGAATGCGTATTCAGGATGCAAAAAAAATACCTCTGACCAAAATACATAAGTTTGAAGGCAACGTGTCTCCTGGGGAGGTGATGCAATGCTCTCAAGTCCCACCCTGTCAGCAAATCCAAAGACGATGAAATAAATCGGAACTTTAACTAATATCGTTTCATATACATTGTTTATCATGTACCCACGCTGCAAAGCTTTAACTAATCACAATGAATCATGAAAGGCACCAACCTCAATTAATTTGTAACCTGCAAACTCTTGAACACCAACACTTACCCCAATGGCTCCGCAAAAAAAAAAAAAAAAACACTTTTTGCCGATAACCCATAATGATAATTGCTCAAAACTCTTGTGGAAGAAAATAATTTTCCAGAAAATGAATTAATAATAAGAGTAAATACCAACCTGGTGTTTTTTTCCTGCTCTTTCTAACATTGGTAAGACCATTGATGAGGTGATTACTCTGACTGTCATCTATATTTCCATCATTCTGAGCGAAAACGTGACATATAAAAAAATGAGGCAGAATTATAATTCCAACACCACTGAATTGATTGGAAGCAGCAAATAGTAGTCCGTCTGTGGCGGTCATTTCTATAAGCGTCTCAGTCATAATATTATTAGGTGTGAAAAATGAGGCAGAATTTCTATAAGTGTCTCAGTCATACTAGTCTCTATGTCGCGGTCATCTGTATACCTTTTCCATACTTGGGCAGGCGTCTCAGTCATTTGTTTACGTTTCCATTATTATTAAAATATAAAGAAATGTAGAAAAGAAAGTAAAATGAGACCTTAGAACAGCGGCAAAGAGCAAGTTGAGAGGCCAAATAAGCATTTTGGGTCTCTAATTCCTGAAAATTAAATTACCGAAGAGTTTAGAAAGATGAGAATGTTATGATTTGACGAGGGTTTGTTTACAGAAGAGTATCTACCTTGATGCGGGCATTGAGGGAATCCATTATAGAGTGTAACGTTGATATCTCACTCTTCTTCTTCTTGTTGTTGTTGTTCTCCATCATTCTCAACACTTGCTTGTTTTTTGCTGCTGCTTTCAGCTTTTATTTGTTGGGGAAGGGGAACGAGACGAGACTTAAACAAAACTTCTGTCACTTAGGTCGGGTCAAACGGATTAACAGTATCGGGTCGGGTCAATTCGAGTCTATTATTGTCGGGTTGGGCATTTTCGGGTCAATGCTTAAAATTAAAAAATAAGTATTGTATGTTTAGCACTATTACCTAGTTTTAGGCCCTGTTCTTTTGGGCTGAATAGGAGCTGAACTGAACTGAACTGAACTTATAGGAGCTGAACTGAACTTATAGGAGCTGAACTGAACTGAACTGAATTTATAGGAGCTGAACTGAACTTATAGAAGCTGAACTGAACTGAACTTATAGGAGATGAACTGAACTGAACTTATAGGAGCTGAACTGAACTTATAGGAGCTGAACTGAATTGAACTAAACTTATAGGATCTGAACTTTTCTGAACTTAATTTTACTTAATTGAATAGAATTTATAGAATCTAAAATTTACTAAACTGAACTTTATTACATACGGTAAGATAATAACATAATTCCAATTTATATACATTGGTTTGTTCAAATAGATTACTATGTTGATATAATCTTTATCGGTATCTTTATCTTTTGGAAAGGACTGTCATAAAAAAAGTATACTCTAAAACGTAAGGTAAGATAATAGCATAATTCTGATTTATGTACATTGGTTTGTTCAAATAGATTACTACGTTTACATTACGATAAAAAAATAAATCACATATTACATCGTTTTCTTCTTTATCTTCACTATCACTCGTAACAACGAATCTATTGCCTCGCCAAATGTTTTTTACTATCTTGTTTCGTACCTTGAACATGGTTTTTTTCCGCTTATCATCAAACATGCCCAAATCTACTGTTCCTTAAATATTCACCTCATGTTGTATAATAGGTATTCCAATAGTATGCATCCTTATAAAATTATGGAGTGTGAATGTATAAAACAATAATAGACATTTAATACTTTTGTGACATTCGGGACGTATTTTTTAACACCCACCTTTTTTTCAATTGACCAAATGGCATTCCACTAATTAATGTCAAATGTTTTTATATAGATTTTCATAAATAATATATTCCGTATAACTTTTCTGAACTTAATTTGTAAGAATTGAATTTTTCTGAACTGAACTTATAAGAGCTGAAATGAACTTATAGGAGCTGAACTGAACTGAACTTATAGGAGCTGAACTGAACTGAACTTATAGGATCTGAACTGAACTTATAGGAGCTGAACTGAACTGAACTGAACTTATAGGAGCTGAACTGAACTTAAAGGGGCTGAGTTTAAGTCCAAAAGAACAAGGCCTTAGTATAACTTTGATATTTCACTCTTTGTTTTAACTGAAATAATTAGTTTTATGCCCGTGCAAAAATACTCCTTATAAAGACATTTTTTAATTGGGTAAAATGTAGATAATAGACATTTATTTCGTCTCAGTAAATTGTTTATTTTTCTTTTTATTAAAATACTCCTTATAAAGATTTAAAAGATAAACAAATGAATGAGACGTAAAGTGTATGTTTCAACCATTTCGTAGATAATAATCATAGTTAACTCGTGAAAATTCACTGATATATATTTAAAGTTTATATATAGAAAACGTATAATGTACTCCCTCCAATTCATTTGTTCCTTTAAATTTTTAATTCGTACACGATATTAATAATTCTACAGAGAGATCTAAGGTGGTTGTTGGTATATTATGTAGCTTTATTTACCGGCACTTTGTGAACTTGCTACTTTTATGTGAATCTTACATGATTTTACTTATTGTTAATTACCCTCAGTACTCTCTAGTCTTATTGCAAAATAGATGCAAACAATATCAACTTTGATTAAATAAGCGTCGCTTCAAGTTAATTGGTTCGAAATTCGCACACAATAAACACAACTTATAGAGTAAGACGGTCTTACTTGGTAAAACAGTCCATTTTCGTAGAAAAACATTCATTGCTAGTTAATAAATTGTTTTTCGCCCAATAAAATCACACTACAAGAAAACAACATTCAGGCGACGGATATTGGCGACTAATTTCAGTCGCTAAAATGAATTTGGCGACTGAAATCAGTCGCCAAGAACCAGTCGCAGTCATTAGTCGCCAAAAAAAATTCGGGCGACTAATTTCAATCGCCAAATTTGGCGACTGAAAAAAGCGTCGCCAAAATGGTGAAATGGCGACTGAAAGCAGTCGCCCAAATTGGCGACTGATAGGTGATGTGGTCGCCAAATTGGCGACTGATTTCAGTCGCCATCAGTCGCCAATTTGGCGACCACTATACCTTTCAGTCGCCAATTTGGCGACTGATTTCAGTCGCCAATCAGTCGCCAAAAGGCCTTTTAATTTGCAAAAATACAGGGGGTTTGGCGACTGAAAGTAGTCGCCAAATGAACATTTCAGTCGCCAAAAAACCTGTGATATTGCAAGAAAAATTCTGTTTTTATCCTGCCATTTCGTTACCATACCATACCTGCAAGTATACCAGAAAACAACCATAATTTCACACATTTACAACAACACGATGTGAAACCAACATCCTCATATAGATCAAGAAAATTGTTTCAAGTTTACAAATTTTCTTAAACGTTAACAAACCAAGTTTAAACAAGCACAAGCACAAGTCACAAGTTTCTAAACTAATATCAGAAGCCAAGGGTCATATTGGGTTCGGCTTGCATACCACCACCTCCATTGCCTTCATCATAATCTCGCCGAAAGGGAGGCGGACCTTGGTTGCAGTTGTCGAACCTGCTTTCCCAAGCCTTGAATTTTTCTTTCATTATCCTTAATTCCTCATCCCTTTCCGCGTTTTTTCTTCTTTCTTCGTTGAGTTGGGCTTGGAATTTTCCCACGACTCCCGGCTCGTAGGTTTGTTTTGAGCTGGACGTCATTCTTCCCCTTGGAGTTCCGTAAAATACGTCCTTAGCCGACCCAATCCCGTAGACATTCCCCTTCTTGAAACCCTTTACCAAGTCTAACCAAATCTCGTTATCGGACTTGTCGGGTTGCCTAACTTTCTCGGCCAAAAAGGATTCCTACAAAATATAAACATTGTTATTAAAAATAGCTACAAAATTTGTTAAACATTCAAAAAAATGAACTTATTGTAAAAATCCAAAAATGGTTTGAAACTTACATATAATTCCTTATCTTTTGGTTTTATCCAATATCTTCTATTGTCTTGGAGTCGAGAATGGGTGTCAAGGAAGAGCTCCGGAGCCGTGGGCGTGTTAGCTTTTTTCTTCTTACCCTTCTAAAAGAAGAAATTAAATACTTGTATAAGAAGATTTTAATAATAAAAAGAATTTAAGTTATAAGTTTCAAATGACGGAAAAAGTGGAAATTATAACTTACACCCAAAACTAGGTCCAGGAAAGATCGAGATCCTGCGTGATGTGACGGCTCAGCCGCTCCATCTTTATTTCCTCCTTTTTTATTTTTGGATGCTTGGGCCGACCTAACCTGAAACTCCGGAGTTTCACGATATTTAAGCATATCTTCATATGCACCACCTACAAGTTAAATAAGTATTATAAAATATGATAAAATGTGTTAAATTATAACTATATACAAATAACAAAAACAATTAAATACCTCTCATATGCTCCGGCTCCTTCTTCTTCTTGACAACCTTATACATGTTGTCCCTTAACCGTCTAGTGCATGTCTCATTGTACCTTTGACGTACAATATACTCTAATCCGGCCGGCCAGTCAAATGTTTTCTACAATTTAAAAGGTAAGTATTAGTAAAATAAATTATTAATTGAAAACTATAATAATATAACAAAATATAAACAAAAATAATATACCCTAAAATTATTGAACCATTCCTCTTTTTGTGTAGAGGTAGCCTTTGTCCAACAAGTAGGAGCAACCCCCGTCATCTTCATCTTTGTACTTTGAGTACAACCGCGTACAACCTTTTGAGACGAAAACCTGAAAAATAAATTATGGAATAGTATGCATTTATGTTAAATAATGTAATATAATAATAAAATAATAAATTAAAGACATTGGTCGTTGTCTTACCAAAAACCCGCGGGATCAAGTATCATCTTCCTTTCCGGGGTGAACTGGATCGTCTCCGATATCTGATCCGAGAACTCATCGTCATTGGTCGATTCCTCGACCACTACCGGACTCTGATGATCAATAACCTCCATCTCTTCCTCGTCGACTGAAGAAGTACTACGGCGTCTGTTTGAACCGCCGCCACGTTGTCTACCTCGACCTCCTGCCATCTACAATTACACAAATATTCAAATTGTTAGAAACGGTTAATAACATAAAAATAAAACATAAACATAAACTGTTAATAACATAAAAAAAAAACATCAAATAACATAAAAAACTTAAAATATATATAAATATATCTTTACCCAATTAATCATTATCATCATCAAATTCGTCATCATCATCATCACCATTTGATTCATTATCATAATCACTATCACCACCACCATCACCGTCAACTTGACCATCACCATCCTCGTTTTCTAAATCCTCACCCTCTTCATTTCCATTCTCATAAATGTCCTCATCAGGTGGAGACAACATAAACCCGCTAGATACTATTTCTTCTTGAAAAAAAGTTGTATCTACTTGTGAGCGTGCTTTTGTCTTAAAGATTGCACACCACTGCTTTTGATTTCGATCATTCATCGTGCTTGGATAAGAAGCGAAATATACTTGATTGGCTTGATGTGCGAGTATAAATGGATCATACTTTGAGTATGTTCGGGTATGATTCACTTCGAAGATTTTATAACGTTCATGAACTTTCATACCGGCCACAGAGTTATCCTTCCATTCACACTTAAATAAGACAGTATTATAAGAACGTTCACGCCCATTATAGCTCAACTCAAAGATATCCTCAACTATACCATAGTATTCGTTGTCATCAAGAGAAGAAATAGTAACACCATAATTGCACCTAGCCTTATCCTTACCGTAGTTGAATGTATGGAAATTAAATCCGTTGACCGAGTCCATTATAGCTCCACGTTTTAACCATTCGTGAAGGACCAAAGGCCAAAGTCCTTATCAAACCTTATTGTTCAGCTGCATGTGAAGCTTGAACATCTCATTCAACTTCACTATTCTCGTGTTCTTTTGATGTTACGACATTTCATTCGTGAAGGACCAAAGGCCAAAGTCCTTATCAAATCATCTTGGATATTTAACTCAATAACATGGTTCCGAAACCATGCTGCAAATTGATCCTCATGGTTACTCCAAACATCATCTCTATTCACATTAGGATGTGCTTTAATGAAATCATTCACAAACTCCGTTTCATATGATTCCAAAATCTCACAATTAGAAAGAACGTAAAGGTGAGCACGATCATATTCTTTGTCATCCAAATTGTGCCTAATTAACATCGTCTTCCAATAAGGAAGATCCCAAAAAATGTTTCTTTTAAACCAACCAATTTTCTTCTTCTTCAGCACCTCCGTCTCAGTTTTAGTACAATCAATAGTACGTGACAAATCACAAACCATATCCCACACCTTATCCCCCGGAAGTCGATCTACAACATGATTGCGCTCCACTTTACCTTTTCTGAAAGCTTTTTTGTTGCTCCTAAAGGCATGCCCCTCCGGTAAGAATTGTCTATGACAATCAAACCAACTCACTTTATGGGAACAAGGAAGCGCAAATGCTTTGCTTTGGTACATGCAACAAGGACATGCCTTTTTTCCCGCGATAGACCATCCAGATAGCATACCGTAGGCGGGAAAATCATTAATGGTCCACAACAATGAAGCTCTTAGTTGAAAATTTTGCTTTAAAGACACATCATATGTTTGCACACCTACTTCCCACAATTGTTTCAATTCTTCCACCAAAGGTTGCAAATAAACATCTAAGGCGGATTTTGGATTATCAGGGCCAGGAATAATTAGTGACAAGAAGATGAATTGTTTTTTCATACATAACCAAGGTGGTAAGTTGTATGGAGTGACCATTACGGGCCAAGAAGAGTACTTTCTACCAAACTGGCCAAATGGAGCAAAACCATCCGTACAAAGGCCAAGTCGCACATTACGGGGTTTCTCAGCAAAGTCGGGGTAAAGCATATCAAACCGCTTCCATTCCTCTCCATCACTCGGATGACACATCTTTACCTGAGTACGAGGATTTTCCTTGTGCCATCTCATTTGCTCGGCAATGTTTTTGGTAGCAAACATTCTTTGAAGTCTAGGAGCTAGAGGAAAGTAAGTTACGAGATTTTCGGGTATTGGTTTCTTACTCTTTTCACCTCTCTTTTTTTCATTCTTTCCCTTTTTACCCTTCAAGACAATACTTCCCTCAATTGTCTTATATCTAGCCTTTTCACATTTACTACACTTGTCAAGCAAAGCATCATCCTTCCAAAAGAGCATACATCCATCGGGACATGCATCAATCTTGTAATGCGGAAGTTGTAGACCTTTCACTACTTTTTTGGTATTGTAAAATGATCGGGTCATGACATTATTATCGGGGATAACATCCTCAATCAAAGAAGCAATGCCATCAACACAAGTAAATGGCAAATTGTACTCACATTTCAAAGTTACTATCCTCGAGGCGGCTTCTAACAATGACATTTTGCTCCCTTCATATAATGGTTTTTCACTCGCCTTTAACATATCAAAAAAGGCTTTTGCTTGTGGGTGTGGTTCTTCTTCACTTATTGGTATATGATCATTATTGAAAATATTAGACTCAAATGCATCAACTACCATATCTCTATATGGGTTCTCATTTTGTGGGATTTGAGATTGTTCGGGAAGTGACAAATATGATTCTCCATGAGAAATCCAATTGTAGTAGTTTGGACAAAACCCGTTTGTATAAAGATGTTCTTGAACCTCAATGTCATGTAGATATTTCATGTTTTTGCATTTAATACAAGGACACCTAAGTTTCTTTACTACTAAATCATACTCGTCTTGTTGTTTAGCAAATTCAATAAACTCGGCAACCCCTTTTATAAATCTAGCGGTAGGACATCTTTTCTTATCAAGTCTTTCTTCGTACATCCATGTACGCTCCAATCTCTTCATTTTAATCTAAACATTAACCAACACAACAAGTACAAAAAATACTAACACTAATCAAAACCCCAAATATTAACAACACTAACACAAACAATCATATTTATCAAAACCTTAATACGAAATACACTAACACAAATCAAAATTATCAATACTAACAAAATAATATTAATAACACTAATATTATTAACATACTAAAACTAATCAAAAAACACTAACCAAAACCCCTATACTACCAACACTAACACAAATCATGAAAATTATCAAAATCCCTTTACTAACAACACTAACCCAAATCAAAATTGACAATACCAACAAAATTAATACTAACAACAGTAATAATATCAACAACACTACCACTAATCAAACCCCAATACTAACCACACTAATAAAAATTACAATTACTAACACTAAATCAAACTTCACCAAACCCTAACTAAATAACATCTAAAAACCTAATAAACAACACAAATCTTTACAATAAATCTATCAAATCATCAAAAACTAATGAAAATCATAAATTAAACAAATAAACTTAACATTAATTTAAGAAATTGAAATTAAAACTATAAATATACCTTCACAAACTAAAAGAAAATGAGGTGGTTGACGGAGTAGTGGTCGGAACGTGGTGTCGGAGCTTGGTGTCGGAGCGTGGTGTCGGAGTATAGAGTAAAGGTGGTGTCGGACAAAAGGGTTAAATCGCGCAAATGGAGTTTTTTTTTTTCAGATTTGGTAAGATAAGGAAGAAGGGGAAAGTCGCGGATTCTGGAACAATTATAGAGGTTTGGCGACTGAAAATGGCGACTGATTTGGCAGTCGCCAATTTGGCGACTGAAAACGGTCGCCAATTAGTGTTTCAGTCGCCAAATTGGCGACGGATAGTAGTCGCCCGAAATTTTCAGTAAAAATTTTTGAATTCTCTTCAGTCGCTAAATTAGCGACTACATTCAGTCGCCAAATTACTTATTCAGTCGCCAAATTGGCGACTACTGAACTCGGTCGCCTTATAATAGTCGCCTGAAACAAGATTTCTTGTGTGTCAACCTTAAAGTGTAAAACCGTCTCACGCAATAATTAATAAACTTTCACTTTATAAATTTGGTCAATCAGCTAATTAATTTGGTGGCCACATAAATAAAATTACATTTACCCTAGATAATAAGTAGATCATAACTTCATAAGATTTAATTTAAGACGCACTACCCGTCTTAAACTTAAGACGGATCGAATATATATACCAAATCATCCCACTTGTTTGCCTAAGAAATACCAAATTTTTTGGTAATATTTAATTCGTGTTAAGTTTAAGACGAATAGTACCCATATTAAGTAAGATTTACCGTAAATATATCCGAGTAAAATTTAGACGGTGCACATAAATTAGAGTAAAACATTAACTTTACCCTAGATCCAATTAATTCAAGCTCTCAACGGCTCAACCCCTTTGTTTAGTTGTGTGTAGCTGCCGCCTTCTCTCTCTTTCACCTACAAACTATTTATCTACCTCACTCAGTCCATTAAACTTTCAAATCAAGTTGTATTATTCAATTCACTCTTAATGAAACAACTTTCTTTGGTTATCATTTAAAGTTTAAGCACTTCATCCATCTAAGGTTTGATGATATTATATAAAAAATTTCATTAATTTTGATTACTATCGCTGCACAAATTTTTCATTTCTTATTTTTAAGATTTTAATTATGCATTTAATGATTCAATTTTACTATTTACTTGCATTATATACTAATTTTTTACTTTTCTTAATGTAAAAATCCTTTCTTTTTGAGTTCTTGTTTTTCTTGATGTAAAAAGGTGCATCTTTGAGATTTATGTTAATGTTAATAATTATTTTTCGTTTTTGAAAATATTTATTATTAATGTAAAGTTTTAATTTATAATTTGGTATATCAATGTAATTTATTACGGAGTATTAATGTAAAATTTTAATTTATTGTTTAGGATTGTTTAAAAGTTGCTTGTGTTAGATCCCTGAGATATTATTATAATCTTATAAACAAAACTGATACACAAATCAGAGGAAAATGAAAAAGAAAAAAAAAACTGACATGATGACGTGGCGCAATGTGGGCTGGTTAAATGTTTCTACTTTAATAGAAATGAACGATCACTATACGTTACCCACAGATTGGATAGAGGCATCGTAGTGCAGGTAGGGATGGCAACGGGTTGGGTATGGGTTGGGTCTGGCAAGACCCATACCCATACCCGCATCCGCACCCTTGGACCCAGACCCGACCCATATCCGCATGGGTATGAAATTGTTAGACCCATACCCATACCCGATGGGTATGGGTTGGGTCCGGGTCTACCCACGGGTCTAGTATTTTAGCTAGCTTGTATTGTTCTCCATTTCTCCTGTTTAATATTGTAGTGTCATATGTTTCATACATCAACTAAAATACAAGGGCCTATTTCAATTGACATTCTGGTAAAATCTTCCGACTTGGGGCATGAAATCAATGCCACTTTTCTTTTCATTTTCAGTACTCCCTCACTGACTTACATAATAATAGTTTTCCACAAGTATTTTGCGGGTCTACGGGTTGGGTATGGATCTCACAACTAAGACCGAAACCCAAACCCGATTTATTTTTATGAAACTCATACCCGACCCATACCCAACGGGTCTGAAAAATTAAGACCCAAACCAGACCCATAAGGATCCGACCCGACGGGTTTGGGTCGGGTCTTGGACCCACTGCCATCCCTATATGCAGGATGAGATTTTGGAAAGCTTTCTTAATAAGTTACCCCGACACATATTAGGATATAGAAAGGGTAATGTAGCACTATAAAACCCTCTTGCTTGCAATTTGCATCCATATCGTTACAATCTACTATATATAAAAGAAGAATCATTTAAAGACTTCATATTGGTAGATGATTTAAGTGAATAAAAAACTATATTGGTCTCACTCACCTTCCTTCCTACTATTTAATGGGTTATGCTCTTTCATGTACAACAATTACTCAATCATGGACACATTTTCCACAATTGCCCCTCTCATATTTTCCCTACTCACAGAATTAAAAAAAAAATACAGTAAACACAAATCCCAAATCTCCAACCCCACCACCTACTGCCGCCACCCACTCGTCCACCACCACCGTCCATCACCCCTTCCCTCACTTGACAACCACGTCCATCGTACCCTTCCACCCGCATCTACGTCACCGAAGCCTCACCACCGGTCTTACTGTCCCAAATCTCATTTTTCGACGACGGTCACTCCTTCCGCGACCTGCGACTCTCTCTTGACGCCCCTCCTTTGTCGCCCACGCATGTGCCACACCGGCCACCTACGACAGGCGCATTCCATCCCCTGCGCTACTACGACCCCTTGCCTACCACCACCCTTTCTCACAAACCCTAATTAAAAATAAATTAGAATCCTAATTGGAACAACATAGCATGTAAAATTGTAAATCAATTTAATTCAAACATTCAAGTAGCTAATAGATAAAATGAAGTGATTTACTCTTCCACATGACGATTGATATCAATAGTTTTAAATTGTGGGAGGAGTTTGATTATGTTTTGAAGAGGAGAGTTGGGAAATTTTGGTTATTCTCTTTGTTAAGGGAAGGGTAGTGTATGAAAATATTATGAAAAAATGTCCATGATTGAGTAAATTGTGTCCATGAAAGAGTAAGTACGCTATTTAATTAGTCTCTCTCTTTCTCACTTTCTTCATGCTAATTAATTAATTAATTTATCTTCTCATTTCCTATACTCTCATACAAATCCATTTTTTTTTAACAATTTGATTTCAATCTATGAATAAAAACTAATTTACAAGTGAGAGAAGTTTGGTTTTGATTTATAAATAATTTATGTTATTAGTCTAAGGAAAAAATTTCACACCAAAAATGCCAAAAAAAATTTACTCCAGAAATCCTAAAAATCTTATAAGATTTAAATAAATTAGGAAAACAAAACTTAGTCATATAGATTTATACTTAATCAAAAAACAAAACTTAGTCATATAAATAAATTAGAAAAAATTTACTCCAGAAATCCTAAAAATCTTATAAGATTTAAATAAATTAGGAAAACAAAACTTAGTCATATAGATTTATACTTAATCAAAAAACTAAATTAGGCCAAATATGCTTTTAATCAACAAGAGATTAAGTTTCATGTCCGGTTTTGAGAAATTATTCTATGTCTTATTTATTAACGTAACGTTTGAAAAAAAAACTCATTTAAATTTTTTATACTCTTTAATCTAATAATAGCTCATATAATTAGTGTTAAAATATTCAACACCTACTCTCATATTTGGTCGGCAAGCAAATTTGTGGACTAGCAATAATAGTTCTACTGTCAAAATAGTAAGAAGCAGCAAGGGTAATAACATTTTACACATGTTAGTTAGACTTTTACTACTTCATGTGGGAAAGCCATTATTTCAATAGTGCTTTCATGTACTATAAATAGGCTAGCTTTTGTTCTGGGTAAACTCACTCACAAGAAAAGCAAACAATAAGAAAGTTTGTACGTAAATTTTTAGTGAGTCAAAAATATTTGTGAGGTTAAGAGGGTGCGTGTTTAATATAATTGGTGTGTTATCAATTCTATTAAGAGATAATAAAATTATTGTTAAGAGTGCAAAATATTATTATCGTCTTACTCTTATCACATAATATTTTTCATTACGCTTCCGAATAAAATACACTCTGATTTCCAACATTTGGCATCAGAGCCAGTAAGGCGGAGTGTTATTTATCTTGTCCAAATATTGATCCGGGATCAATATTATTTTAGAGTGCACAGTCCGGCACTGTGGAGCAAATTGGTCAGGGATCAAGCTTACTTAATTGAGCCGGGCGTCGTCAAGTCACCATGGGAGATATAAACTTTTCAACTAGTGGTATTGAGAAGTTAAACAGTGGAACACACGTATGCAATTCTATCTGTTGGGACAAGATCTTTGGAGCATTGTTGGCGGTAGTGAAACCGTCAAACCAGCTCGAGGAGAAGACCTGAAAAAGTGGAAGGTCAAAGCCGGGAAGGCTATGTACGTGTTAACAGCAACCGTCGAGGACGATATGCTTTATCGCATCAAGGATGCGGAAACACCAAAGG
>JAIUZE010015412.1:0-10009 GCA_022085475.1 Heliosperma pusillum
ACATCTTTGGGAGCCTTCCTACTTCAGTTTGGTTCACAAACCCAAGCTTGAAAGTCTACTCTTCACCCAAGACACACCTGATCAAACAATTAAGGAAGATTGTCTCTTTAGAAACTACTTTCTGCTTTATCTACTTTATGTCAGAATTCTGCAAGTTTGTAGCTGTTATTTTGTTTCATGTTGTAAGCCCTTGTGGCCCTAGATGTGTCCTAAACGTCTGAGTGTATCCTTGCTGCCTATATAAGGCCTTCACCTAATGAAATACAAAGCAGATTTGAAGTAAAACATAAAACTGAAACCTTGTTTCTGTTGCATCTCTTGGCTGTGTGCTTGAGACCACTTCCTTTGCTTTGTGCTTGGAAGTGAGCTTGGGTCCTTAGCTGTGTGCTGGGATCAAAGTTCAACCCTCAATCATTGGCTTTGTGCTTTGGTTAAGGTCCTATCCTTGTTCTTTAACAATCAATTCAAACAGAAACAGAGTACTTGCAAGTGTCTTAATCTTAGCTCAATTTGTCATTGTTTAGTTGTCTTTTCTGAATAGTTTCAGTGCAAATTGGTTATCAGAGCTTTGGTTTGTGAGTTCATCTACCTAACTACATTAAAAACACAAAATACAACCATGAGTGAAGAGAGAATCACAGGTATTGAAAACACAGTTCAAGATCTTGTCAGAACTGTAATGGAGGTCTCTAGATCTGTCAATGAACTCCTTGAGGGCCAACAGAACAATGATACAAGGGGAGGCAGAGGTCGAGGAAGAGGAGCACCTTTCCCACAAGGTGGAGTAAGGAGGAGACAACCTGTAGATCAGTTTGAAATGTCAGATTCAGATGGCTCAGATCACAATCTTCTCAGACACCAAGACAAAGATATCAAGGTAGAGATTCCTGACTTTCTAGGTAGCTTGAACCCTGATGATTTCTTAGATTGGCTAAGGTCTGTAGAAAGAGTCTTTGAGTTTAAAGGATACACTGATAGAAAGGCTTTTAAGGTTGCTATCATGAAACTAAAAAGCTATGCCTCACTGTGGTATGAAAACATGAAAACCTTGAGGGTTAGGGAAGGGAAAGAACCTGTTAAGTCATGGCTCAAACCGAAAAAGAAAATGAGAGCTAAGTTTGTCTCTAGGGACTACACTCAGGACATGTTCATTAAGCTCACTCACCTTAAACAAGACCAAAGACCTGTAGAATCTTATTTAAGAGACTTTGAACAACTTACATTGCAATGTGAGGTTGTTGAGAAATCTGAGCAAAAGATAGCAAGGTTTTTAGAAGGCTTGGATGAGAGGATAGCTAGTAAAGTTAGGCTGCAAAACATATACTCCTTTGAGGAAGCTGTCAACTTGTCCTTAAGAGTAGAAAAGTTGGGGAAAGGGAAAGCCAGTGTCTCTAAAACTCCTGCTAGAACACCTAACTACAAACCTTTTGTAGGAATTAAGATGGGAGAACCTGTGGCTCCTACTAAGACTCCTTTTAACCCTGATAAAAGCAAGGTTGTTGAGGCAGGCCAAAGGAAGACTACCCCCCTCAAAAAGTGTTTTCAATGTCAAGGATATGGACATTTTGCTAGAGAATGTCCATCTAAAAGAGCTCTGAGCACTCTAGAGGTAATCCATTGGGGGGATGATGAGGTGTTGGTCTGTGATGAGGAGATGGAAGAGCTTGAGATAGAGGCTAGTGAGGAGTTGATAGAACCTGATGTTGGGTTAAGTCTGGTGACTTGGAGGGTGATGCACACACAACCCCAACCCTTAGAAGAAGATCAAAGACACCAGATCTTTAGAACTAGGTGCACCATAAAAGGGAGGGTGTGTAACCTGACTGTGGATGGAGGGAGTTGCACCAATGTAGCCTCTAAGACAATGGTGGATAAACTAACATTGCCCACCAAAGACCACCCTCAACCTTACAAGCTTAGGTGGCTGAACAAGGGGGCTGAAGTTAGAGTAGATCAACAATGTGTTGTTCCATTTTCTATTGGGAAAGGATATGCTGATGAGGCCTTGTGTGATGTATTGCCTATGGATGCTTGTCACCTTCTATTAGGGAGGCCCTGGGAGTTTGATAGGGATGCTGTCCATCAGGGAAGGGACAATACTTACTCTTTTAGGTTTGGGAAGAAGAAAATCATCTTAGCTCCTTTACCCCCTATCCTGAAAGGGAACCCTCCACTCTTAACTGAAGCTGCTAAGGAAGTTCTGCTGTTAAGTGAAGCAGAGATGGAGCAAGAGTTAAATGATCTTAGGCCAGTCTATGTCCTCCTCACCAAGGAGGTAGGGGAAGGGTCTAACCAAGTGCCTAAGGAAGTGCAAGCCTTGCTGAAAACCTATGAGGATGTTTTCCCTGCTGAACTACCTAGTGGATTACCCCCACTAAGGGGAATTGAGCACCACATTGATCTAGTACCTGGGGCTGTCCTTCCAAACAAGCCAGCCTATAGAAGTGACCCCAGGGCAACACAAGAGCTGCAATCTCAGGTGGGAGAATTGCTTAGCAAAGGGTATGTCAGGGAGTCTCTTAGTCCTTGTGCTGTACCAGCACTGCTAGTGCCTAAGAAGGATGGAACTTGGAGGATGTGTATAGATAGCAGAGCAATTAACAATATCACCATTAAGTATAGGTTCCCTATACCTAGACTCAATGACATTCTGGATGAACTCAGTGGGGCTCAAGTGTTCACTAAGATTGATCTAAGGCAAGGGTATCATCAAGTAAGGATTAGAGCTGGAGATGAGTGGAAGACTGCTTTCAAGACCAAGCATGGGCTGTATGAATGGTTAGTGATGCCATTTGGGCTCTCCAATGCCCCTAGCACCTTCATGAGGCTCATGACAGAAGTCTTAAGGCCTTACTTGGGAAATTTCATTGTGGTATACTTTGATGATATTCTAGTCTACAGTTCAAGCAAGAAGGAACACCTACAACATCTGAACTTGCTTTGTGAGGTTCTCAGGAAGAATAAGCTATATGGTAAGCTAGAGAAGTGCACTTTCATGCAGCCTGAGGTTCATTTCCTTGGGTTCATCATATCAAAGGATGGGGTAGCTGTTGATCCTGAGAAGGTTAAGGCAATCAGGGATTGGCCCACACCTAAGACAGTGACAGAGGTCAGGAGTTTCCATGGGTTGGCATCCTTCTATAGAAGGTTCATTCAGGGGTTCAGTTCTATCATGGCTCCTATCACAGAATGCATGAAGAAAGGAGAGTTTACTTGGGGAGAAAAGGCAGAGAAGTCCTTCAAAACCATTAAGGATCTGTTGTGTAGATCCCCTATACTAGGCTTACCTGACTTTAACAAACTGTTTGAAGTAGAATGTGATGCAAGTGGGTTAGGAGTTGGGGCAGTACTGGTTCAAGAGAAGAGGCCCATAGCCTATTTCAGTGAGAAGCTAAGTGGAGCAAGGTTGAATTACTCTACCTATGACAAAGAGTTTTATGCCATAGTGAGAGCTCTGAATCATTGGGGGCATTACCTAAAACCTAAGCCTTTTGTGCTACATTCAGACCATGAGGCTTTAAAGTTCATCAATGGTCAACACAAACTCAACCCCAGGCATGCCAAGTGGGTAGAATTCCTGCAATCCTTCTCCTTTTCAAGCAAGTACATAGAAGGAAAGAACAATGTAGTAGCTGATGCTCTTTCTAGGAGATCTGTGATGTTGTCATTCATGGAGCAAAGGGTCCTAGGCTTTGAATTCATGAAGGAACTCTACATGGAAGATCCAGACTTCAAGGAGGAATGGGAAGTGTATGCAGAAGGAAAACTCAAGAAGGGGAGCAAGTACTTGACACAGAATGGATTCCTCTTCCAAGGAAACAAACTATGCATACCTAGAGGTCCTTACAGAGGATTACTAGTCAAGGAGGTCCATTGCAATGGACTTGCAGGGCACTTTGGGGTACAAAAGACCTATGAGATATTGCATGAGCAGTTCTATTGGCCCAAGATGCTAGGTGATGTGCAGGACACTATTAAAAGGTGCAAACCCTGTCAACTAGCCAAGTCACAGTTCCATGCAGGTCCCTACACCCCACTGTACCAAACAAACCTTGGGAGGACATCAGTATGGATTTCATAGTGGCATTGCCTAGGACACAAAGGGGCAAAGACTCAGTAATGGTGGTAGTGGATAGGTTCAGCAAAATGGCCCATTTTGTTGCTTGTAAGAAGACAGAAGATGCCCTGGGGGTAGCAGAACTCTACTTCAAGGAAATAGTAAAGTTGCATGGGGTACCAAGAAGCATTGTGTCTGATAGGGATACTAAGTTTATGAGCCACTTTTGGAGGTCACTCTGGAGGCTCCTAGGTTCAAGGTTACTCTTCAGCACAGCATACCATCCCCAAACAGATGGGCAGACAGAGGTTACTAACAAAACTCTAGGAAGAATCTTGAGATGTATCATTGCTAAGTCATTAAAGGATTGGGATATCAAACTGTCACAAGCTGAGTTTGCATTCAATAGAGCTCCCTCACACAGCACAGGTAAGACCCCTTTTGAAGTTGTTTATGGTGCTAATCCTCTAATGCCTACAGACCTAGCACCAGTGATAAGGAAAGAAGTCAACTATGATGCCAAAGAAAGAGTACAACAGATGATGCAGATTCACAGTCAAGTCAAGAAACAGATTGAGAGAACAAATGAAATGTATAAGTCAAGAGCCAAAGGTCCAAAGAAAGCTAGAGAGTTCAAGGCAGGAGACATGGTGTGGCTGCACTTAAGGAAAGAAAGATTCCCAGAGAAGAGGAAAAACAAACTCATGCCAAGAGCTGATGGTCCTTTTGAAGTGCTTGAAAGGGTAGGACCTAATGCTTACAAGATAGATTTACCAGGGGATTATGGGGTACATGGGACATTCAATGTGGGAGACCTAAGTCATTATCAAGAAGACTCTGAGGATGAAGAGGATTTGAGGGCAAATCTTTTTCAAGAAGGAGGGGTTGCAACAGGAGTTCAATGCCATGCTCAAAGACAAGACCAATCAACCTATGATCAGCCTAACCAGGATTCAATGCCAAACCTACCCTATGTCAAAAGCTATCTTAATGCTTTGTATAGCCCAGGCCCAAGCCACCACACAAAGACACGAGCCAGTGGTAGCCATGACACGAGCCAAGACCAAACAAGCCACAAAACAGACTCACAAAACAAGCCAACAAAACCTTTGGAAACTCAGCCAGCAGCAGTGCCTTGGGGAGGGTCTCAGGGCAACTTCCAAGCTTAGGGACTCCAAACCAACTATGGGGCATGGTACTAGGGAGGGTCTACTACCTTTTTGTCCAGGAAACCTTCCTCAGAAAACGTCAAGAACACCCCTCAAAACACAACCCAAGTGAACCAGTCCAGTTACAGCCTTACATGTAGCAGTTTAGCTGTTTTGTCAAACCTTCCTCTTTTAGCCAATCAAACAAGCCTAACCAACCCCCAAACCTATGTCTTGGGAAGGTCCTCTACAACTTTCCCCAGGACTTCCCTTCCAAGAAACAAACACACAAAGAGTTAGCTTAGGGACAACTTCAAACTGTCCAGATTTCAGCCTTTGTGCAGTAGTTAATATGTCACTGTCAACCTTCCCCTTTTGAACAAGCAATGCGTGAGGTACTTTCAGCACATCTTTGGGAGCCTTCCTACTTCAGTTTGGTTCACAAACCCAAGCTTGAAAGTCCACTCTTCACCCAAGACACACCTGATCAAACAATTAAGGAAGATTGTCTCTTTAGAAACTACTTTCTACTTTATCTACTTTATGTCAGAATTCTGCAAGTTTGTAGCTGTTATTTTGTTTCATGTTGTAAGCCCTTGTGGCCCTAGATGTATCCTAAACGTCTGAGATGTATCCTTGCTGCCTATATAAGGCCTTCACCTAATGAAATACAAATCAGATTTGAAGTAAAACATAAAACTGAAACCTTGTTTCTGTTGCAATCTCTTGGCTGTGTGCTTGAGACAACTTCCTTTGCTTTGTGCTTGGAAGTGAGCTTGGGTCCTTAGCTGTGTGCTGGGATCAAGGTTCAACCCTCAATCATTGGCTTTGTGCTTTGGTTAAGGTCCTATCCTTGTTCTTTAACAATCAATTCAAACAGAAACAGAGTACTTGCAAGTGTCTTAATCTTAGCTCAATTTGTCATTGTTTAGTTGTCTTTTCTGAATAGTTTCAGTGCACTAAGCCACAACAAGGCACAGCCAACAGCCCAACAAACCCAACACAACAAAAACAGCCCTCAGCCAAAACAGCCTATCACAGCCTTTCTAAACAGGGTCCATGGGGGCCTCACACAATCAAACAAGCCTAACCAACCCTCAAACCTATGTCTTGGGAAGGTCCTCTACAACTTTCCCCAGGACTTCCCTTCCAAGAAACAAACACACAAAGAGTTAGCTTAGGGACAACTTCAGACTGTCCAGATTTCAGCCTTTTGCAGTAGTTAACATGTCACTATCAAACTTTCCTTTTATGATCAAACAAACTCGAGGGCCTTTTAGCAGGACCTTTGGCATCCATCCCACTTCAGTTGAGCTCAAGAATCAAGCTCAGAAGTCCACCCCTCCACCAGTTTCAACCCCAACAAACCAATTAAGGCAGATTGTCCTATTGGAACTACTTTTCTACTTTATTGCTTTATGCTGAACAATGTAGCTGTTATTTCTGTTTCTTTTGCAAACCCATTGTGGCCCTAGGATGTAATGAACGAATAGGATGTAATCTCCTTGCCTATATAAGGCCTTTTCCTAATGAATGAAAGACAGATTTGAAGTAAAATATAAAACTGAAACCTTGTTTCTGTTGCATCTCTTGGCGGTGTGCTTGAGACAACTTCCTTTGCTGTGTGCTTGGAAGTGAGCTTGGGTCCTTAGCTGTGTGCTGGGATCAAGGTTCAACCCTCAACCATTGGCTTTGTGCTTTGGTTAAGGTCCTATCCTTGTTCTTTAACAATCAATTCAAACAGAAACAGAGTACTTGCAAGTGTCTTAATCTTAGCTCAATGTGTCATTGTTTAGTTGTCTTTTCTGAATAGTTTCAGTGCAAATTGGTTATCAGAGCTTTGGTTTGTGAGTTCATCTACCTAACTACATTAAAAACACAAAATACAACCATGAGTGAAGAGAGAATCACAGGTATTGAAAACAAAGTTCAAGATCTTGTCAGAACTGTAATGGAGGTCTCTAGATCTGTCAATGAACTCCTTGAGGGCCAACAGAACAATGATACAAGGGGAGGCAGAGGTCGAGGAAGAGGAGCACCTGTCCCACAAGGTGGAGTAAGGAGGAGACAACCTGTAGATCAGTTTGAAATGTCAGATTCAGATGGCTCAGATCACAATCTTCTCAGACACCAAGACAAAGATATCAAGGTAGAGATTCCTGACTTTCTAGGTAGCTTGAACCCTGATGAGTTCTTAGATTGGCTAAGGTCTGTAGAAAGAGTCTTTGAGTTTAAAGGATACACTGATAGAAAGGCTTTTAAGGTTGCTATCATGAAACTAAAAGGCTATGCCTCACTGTGGTATGAACACATGAAAACCTTGAGGGTTAGGGAAGGGAAAGAACCTGTAAAGTCATGGCTCAAACTGAAAAAGAAAATGAGAGCTAAGTTTGTCTCTAGGGACTACACTCAAGACATGTTAATTAAGCTTACTCACCTAAAGCAAGACCAAAGACCTTTAGAGTCCTACCTAAGAGACTTTGAACAACTCACTTTGCAATGTGAGGTTGTTGAGAAATCTGAACAAAAGATAGCAAGGTTCTTAGAAGGGTTGGATGAAAGAATAGCTAGTAAAGTCAGGCTACAAAATATATACTCCTTTGAGGAAGCTGTCAACTTGTCTTTGAGGGTAGAAAAGTTGGGAAAGGGAAAGGCCAGTGCTTCTAAGACACCTTCCAGAACCCCCACCTTCAAGCCTTCTGTAGGAGTCAAGATAGGAGAACCTGTGGTTCCTGTTAAGACCCCTTTCAACCTTGATAAAGGCAAGGCTGTTGAGGCAGGCCAAAGGAAGACTACCCCTCTCAAAAAGTGCTTTCAATGTCAAGGGTATGGACATTTTGCTAGAGAATGTCCATCTAAAAGGGCTCTGAGTACCCTAGAAGTAATCCATTGGGGAGATGATGAAGTGTTGGTATGTGATGAAGAGATGGAAGAGCCTGAGGTAGAGGCTAGTGAGGAGTTGATAGAGCCTGATGCAGGGTTAAGTTTGGTAACATGGAGGGTAATGCATACTCAACCACAACATTTGGAAGAGGACCAAAGACACCAGATCTTTAGGACCAGATGTACCATCAAGGGTAGAGTATGTAACCTCATTATTGATGGGGGAAGCTGCACTAATGTGGCCTCCAAAACACTGATAGACAAGCTAGCTCTACCCACCAAGGACCACCCCTACCTTACAAACTCAGATGGCTAAACAAAGGGGCTGAGATCAAGGTGGATAAACAATGTGTTGTACCTTTCTCAATTGGTAAAGGGTATGTGGATGAGAGTCTTTGTGATGTTCTACCTATGGATGCATGTCACCTTCTGCTTGGGAGACCATGGGAGTTTGATAGGGATGCCATACACCATGGGAGGGACAACACTTACACCTTCAAGTATGGGAAGAAGAAGATCACCCTAGCACCTTTACCACCTGCTTTAAAGATCAACCCAAACCCCATGAGTGAGGCTTCCAAAGAAGTCATGTTGATAAGTGAGTCAGAAATAACACAAGAGCTAAGTGAGCTACAACCTGTATACATATTGCTAGTCAAGGAGACTGGGATGAGTATCATTGATATCCCTGAAGAGGTCAAATCTATCCTAGAAAGTTATGGTGATGTCTTCCCTACTGAGCTTCCTAGTGGACTGCCACCACTCAGAGGAATAGAGCACCACATTGACCTAGTACCTGGAGCTATCTTACCCAACAAGCCAGCTTACAGGAGTGACCCTAAGGCTACACAGGAGCTCCAACTTCAAGTAGGTGAACTACTCAACAAGGGCTATGTCAGAGAGTCCCTCAGTCCTTGTGTTGTACCAGCCTTGCTTGTGCCAAAGAAGGATGGGACTTGGCGTATGTGCATTGATAGTAGGGCCATCAACAACATTACCATCAAGTATAGGTTTCCCATACCTAGACTTAATGATATTCTGGATGAGTTAAGAGGGGCTCAAGTGTTCACTAAGATTGATCTGAGGCAGGGCTACCACCAAGTGAGGATAAGAGCAGGGGATGAATGGAAGACAGCTTTCAAGACTAAACATGGGCTCTATGAATGGTTGGTGATGCCTTTTGGGTTGTCTAATGCCCCTAACACCTTCATGAGGTTGATGACAGAAGTCCTGAGGCCTTACTTAGGCAAATGTGTAGTGGTTTACGTTGATGACATTCTTATTTACAGTTCAACTAAGGGAGAACATTTGCAACATTTGAAGTTGTTGTTTGAGGTCCTAAGAGAGAACAAGTTGTATGGCAAGCTAGAAAAGTGCACCTTCATGCAGCCTGAGGTTTACTTCCTTGGGTTCATCATCTCTAAGAAAGGAGTAGCAGTTGATCCTGAGAAGGTGCAAGCAATCAAGGAATGGCCCATTCCTCAAACTGTTACTGATGTTAGAAGTTTCCATGGGTTATCATCTTTCTATAGGAGGTTCATACAAGGGTTTAGTTCAATCATGGCCCCTATTACTGAGTGTATGAAGAAGGGAGAGTTCAAGTGGAATGAGAAGGCTGAAAGGTCCTTCAATCTGATCAAAGAGCTATTGTGTAAGTCTCCAATATTGGTTCTACCAGATTTTAACAAACTCTTTGAGGTAGAGTGTGATGCCAGTGGCCTTGGCATAGGAGCTGTGCTTACTCAAGAAAAGAAACATGTGGCATACTTCAGTGAGAAGCTAAATGGGGCCAAGCTTAACTACTCCACATCTGACAAGGAATTCTATGCCATTGTGAGGGCATTGAATCATTGGGGACACTACTTGAAGCCTAAGCCTTTTGTGCTTCATTCTGATCATGAGGCTCTCAAATACATCAATG
>JAIUZE010015413.1:0-32523 GCA_022085475.1 Heliosperma pusillum
TTTCTAACATGTGAGAAATAATAATATAATGAAAAGCTTTTAATTAAATAAATTACTTATTAAAATTTCCCACTTGCTAAATATTACAAAACACGATAAAATAACAATACTCAAAAACCGTCACAAGTCCAAGGGGACCCACGGTTCATTTTGGACCGGTTTTGGTCATCTTTTCTAAAAACCGTTTCTTAATATTTCCCGCATACTTAACATATTTAAACCCGTCAAAACAACAACAAAACAATCAAGTATCGACAAAAACCCAAAGGACAATTCCCGGACCAATCCAGACCGGGTCTGAACCGGCCTGGACCGGCCTGAACTGGGCTGAACCGGCCTGGTTTGGGTCGGTTTCCAGCCACCCCAAACCAGCCACCACCCACGGCCAACAACAACAACCACCCAAATTTATTTTAACATGATTTTAATTAACAACATCCATTTTAACAACCAATTCAACCATCATTCATACAAAAATCATGATTATGAACAAATCATCAAATATGTCAAGAACACTTAACATGCCAAAATTCATCCAACATAATAATATAACAACTTATCATGTTACTAGTTAAAAATCATAAATAACTATAACATGAACATAAACAAAAGAAAACAAAGGTATGTAACATTAATTCGTCGAGTAACTCGGAATTTACCTTAGCTAGCAAAAATCAATTAGCACCCAAAATAAGAACAAAAGAAAAACCCGTCTACTAATCTTCTTCTAATATATATACGAGTCACCAAACTCGTCTTCAAAATCTTCCCCTATAAGAAATGACAAGAATAATATTGTTAGTATTAAAACTAGATTTTCCATAATTAAAGTGTTGAAAACGATTTTGTCGGAATTGAAAATAAACCGTACTTGAAGATGGAGAGCAAAGAGGAGATTCTTGAAATATAAGTTAGGACGGATTTGAACAAGAAATGAAGGTTTTATGATGATTTTGCTCAAGAACGATGAAGAACGATGAAGAACGATGAAGAACACCAAGAACGATTTTGATTATATTAAAGAAAGTATTAATTAGATGTTAAGTTGATTTATTGTAAAATGAAAAGGTAAGTAGTGAATAAGGGTGGGAAGGTGTGCCGTGTAATATAGGAAATAATGGAGTCGGGTTTTGAAATTGTTGTTACGGGATTGACTCGGGTTTTATAAACATATTATGGTAATTAATTAGATATTATTAGATTTTATAATTGTTTAATAAAATATCTAGATATGATTTAGATATTATGTTAATTAAATCAAAAGAAAGGAAATATCAAGTCCTAAGAGGGGAAAAAAAAAGAGACGTGTGATCATAGGAGAATCGGGTCTGTTTTTAAGCGATTTGCGGAGTTTAAATTGACGGATCGATAAAGTTACAAATATCTTAGATATTTGTATTAGTTTAATAATAAGTAATCAAAAGATCTAAAGTGAGTGGAAAAAAATGACATGGGGCGTGTGACTCATGTCAAAGTCGGGTTTCGGGTTTGTTTCGGGATTTAAGATGACTCGGGAATAGTTTAATGATGTTCGGGATTAAACCGTAAAAGTTATTCTTTAATTCCGAATAAATTCAAAATAATATATTAAATTATCATAAATTCAAATAAATCTTAATAAAAATAAATTAAATTGATTATTTTTTTGAATAAAATTTTGGTCTTTCAAATTACAAGGCGAGTCGGAAAAAGTCAACGAAAGTCAAAGTTGACTTAAAAATCAAGAAAAGTCAAAGATGACTTAAAAGTCAAGAAAAGTAAATGACGACTTAAAAAGTCAAGAAAAGTCAATGACGACTTAAAAAGTCAAGAAAAGTCAAAGACGACTTAAAAGTCAAGAAAAGTCAAAGATGACTTAAAACGGGATTCTCATGGAATCTAGCAGACATTCCAAATACGAACTCGGAAATTCCAAATTCAACTCGAAACAATAAATTCTAAATTAAAACTTAAACAGGCTGAAAAGAATTCGTAAAATATTTTCACTAGAAAAATAGGGTACTTTTCGGGTTGTTACAAAAAATAATGAACACAATTGCTCATTTTTAAAGCCATTTGGCCAGACCACTTAGTCCATAAAGGACTCTTATTTTGCTTAATTTTATCACATGCATTAGAGTGGAGTGTTGTAGAAAAAATGATGATTGTTTTATACTTGTTATGTCACTTTCAAATGCTAACCAAAGAGTATAAATAAGAACAACAATCATCACCATTCTAACTACATACCAACCGGCCACAATGGCCTAGTTTGGTCCATTTTGATTTTTGATATTTGTCTCACAAATACTTATTGATCATATGGTTAATTATCATGTATAATTAAGTGTTAATTTGATCATATAACAATTATATGACTCAATTACATAAATAATATGTACTTAACATTTTAAGTAATATTTTACCATTATATCAATATATAATGGGTCCCACAATGCTTAGTTAATTTATTTTACAACTCCTTGTAAATATAATTAACTAATACCTCTATCTCAAAACCTCAACTAATTTAGTAATTTAACGATTAATTACTAAGTTAAATCTTATTTAATCGTATTAAAATAAGATATAAATTTATTAGTCAATTATCGCATAATTGAAAAATAAACTTAATTGAATTTGAGTTCTTAACTCAATTTCTAACATTAACTCTCGTACATATCGAATATATGTAATGTACTAATTAACTGTATCGTATACAAATAATTAGTTACTATTTGGATTTCATCCTTTAGGTGTGACCGAAAGGGATCAGTTGATCACCGCCGTCAAACGACAATAACGTCAAACTCTAGTTAGCCAACCGTTATTGATTTACGTTAATCAACTGACTAATCATATATGTAGTCAATAATTATCCCAATTATATTCCATAATAAGATTTATTATGTGGCGCACTTTTGTGGAGGACACCAACTCCAACACATGCCTTGAAAGTGTGGAGACACTACCTTATTGGTGTTCATTGTCGCATATTTACCGATCACAAAAGTTTGAAGTACATATTTACTCAAAAAGGAGTTGAATATGAGACAAAGAAGATGGTTGGAATTGGTGAATGACTTTGATTTTGAGTTTTTATACCATGAAGGGAAGGCAAATGTTGTTGCCGATGCTCTTAATAGGAAATCTTCTCACGCCTTGAATGTTATGTGGGTATTACCCGATGATCTTTATTTTGAGTTTCGAAAGTTGAAGTTGGAATTCGTGGAACGCGGATTTGATTATGTTGGTGCCATGGTTGCCGAACTCGTTTTTCTCCGCGAGATCCGCGAAAGCCAAGTTGATGATCCTACCTACAAATCTATTCAAGCCAAGCTTCTAGAAGGAAAAGGCAAAGACTTCAAGATTGATGACAAAGGTGTCCTTCGATTCCATGACCGAGTGTTCGTGCCTAATGCTCTTGATTTCTGAAAGAGAATTCTTGATGAAGCTGACCTTTCTCCTTATTCTATCCACCCCGGAGGTGATAAGATGTATAAAGACTTGAAGCTACAATTTTAGTGGCCGAATTTAAAAGGCGATGTTGTGTCCTAAGTTGGAAGATGTCTTACTTGCCAACAAGTGAAAATCGAACACAAGAGGCCTGGTGGATTGCTACAAACTTTAAATATTCCACTATGGAAGTGGGAATCTATTTCTATGGATTTTGGCATGGCTTTGCCAAGGACCGTTGGAAGTAAAGATGCCATTTGGGTTATTGTTGATCGTTTGACTAAGAGTGCCAGATTCATTCTGATCAAAGAGACTTGGAGTTTAGATCGACTAGCGAAAGCCTATGTTGATGAGATCGTTAGATATCATGGTGTTCCCAAGGAGATCATATCCGACCGAGATCCGAGGTTCTGTTCGAGATTTTGGAAGGCCTTACAAGAAGCCATGGGTAGTAAGTTGTGTGACAACCCTCGCGAATGCAGAAATCAAACATACAAGCATGTGATTTAATTAGCGGAAAATACGGTGTTTTTAAAACTATTTACATGCTAAAGGAAAGGTACGAGGAATGTCAAATAATTACAAACTTAAAGTATATTATACTACAAGAGAGGAAGTCTCTGAAAATGTTAACAAAAGACAAAGTTGTTTAGCAACTAGCTAAGGAGCGTCTAGAGGTGAATCATCCAGGCCAACGCCCGCTAGCTCACACCCGAACCCAAAATACCACAAGCAAAAAGGCATCCAATCAAGCAACCTGTTCATCCATGAAAAAAATGAACTCCACAGTCAGTGGGGAGTAACAACGGGTTCTCCCAGCCATATCACATTAAACATACTTAAACGGTAATACGAAAGTAGAGCATGCATATATATAGATATACATATGAAATACGATAAGAATAAATAAGCAATTCAATATATAAGATATCGGTACATGAAATACAAATCCGTAACCATCATGCTATAGATAGACTCGGGGAAGACACTCTTAGGCAACCATACACTCACTAGGGCTTACATCTCACCGTTAGCGGCATAAGTTTGATAAGATTGAGACTCGACAAACAAACCATGCCAAGTCATCCAACGATCACAAATAATCAATCATATAATCATCCATTCAAAAGTACAATACGTTGACGACATCTCTCGGGATAAATGACACGCACTAGCACCGTGTACATGCAAGTATGATTAAAAGGCATCCACGGGATAAAACATTGCCCTGAACGCATACACGATTCAATACATTTTGTATATGTAGACTAATTTCCTCCTGGTAGAACGACGATCATAATACGGTCCTAGTCTAAATCTGGCCAGACTCTCGGAATAACATTTTCTGATTCGACATGCGATAAACATTTCGCATCCAAGACTCGGTCAGTCATAGACGCCGAGTACCCCAAATTCGGTCAACCTTCACGAAAGAGGCGGAAAAGAGCACAAGCCTCACAACAAGCGGTACGCTACCTGCAATGACACCACCTCGCAAGTATATAACATTTGACGGCCGGGTCGATTAACGCAAAGCGTTCGCCTCCCAACAACGTCGTCATATGCCCACTAACACATGCAATTAAGCAGTAAAGATACACTCCCCGTTCCGACATTCCAGCCTTACGAACGAAGAGGTAGCCAAGGGAATGAGAGTACAAAGCACATAGAAAATTAGTGCTCAAACCGTAACATGTGTAAAACCGACTCAAAGTGGGACATATCAAAAACCGTCACAAAACATGCGATACAAGCGAATGGAATATCATATATTCGAAACATTAATATATAAAGTCATTGATAAGTGATATTTTGTACTAATTTATCCCCCGTTTTATCTCGATTTCTATACGATTTATGCACTTTGTTAAGTGATTAACGAGCTAATATTGCTATTTTAGTTGTTTTGCGTGTTTTGACTCGTTTTATAGGAAATGAAGCGGTTTTGCTATATTTTCTTACTATTTGGAGCAAAGGCACTAGAATACGAGTTTTCAAGGAACCGATGATAACCATTTCACGATTTGATTACGATTCCGCTACATCCTCCCTCGAATGGACTCATCTTGGACTTTGACTTTGTACTTCAAAAGAAAACATCAACCCAAGTCAAAGAAGGACTAGCCCAAGCCCAATTACGTATTGCATTGACCAAGACCAAAGCATAGGATTCCGTGCCCAAGGAGGTAATTGGACAAGACGGGAAAATCCATCTTGCACACTTACCCGATCGGATTTCCACTTACCCGATCGGGTATGTTTGCGGCTGAGACGTTACTTGGCTCTTCTTCTACCAAGCTTAAATGAGTGATTAAAGGCTTTGTCTAGGGTATGAATTTGGACGAGATGCAGCAGCCATGCAGCCCTATAAAAGCCAATGATCAATACATACTTTCATACACAACTTCATACACAACTTCATACACAATTATATACACTTTAGCATACCTTTACAATAATCTAATAGTTTATTTCTTCCATACAAGTTTTAGAATATAGTCTATGCAATTTCTTAGTGTTTCTCTACTGTTTTTATAAGCTTTTGTTATTGGGTTGGATAATTGTTCTTTACTTTATTTCCTACATAATTTGCATTCCAATTTCTGTAATTTTCTATCCTTCACTTATGCAGTTTTATCATCATGAACTTTGATCTAATTAGTATTGTTTTCATAGTATTGTTGTTAGGAAACTCATCTAAAATCAATCTTGTCAAAACCGAAATATTTTTTAGTATGCCACCTTTTATTTTGCCTAATCATATAAACATGGAATTCATCACTAGAATCATTATTAATATAATCACCTTAATCATTGTAGTACTTATATTTTATAGTTTAATTTCCTACATCTTTTTCCTATTAATTTACTTAATCACATAAATTAGATTAATCCTAACATTGTAAGATTATCATTGTGTAAATACAATAAATAGAATTGTAGTATTGAAATGATTTACTAGTTAAAATGAATTAAAAGAAGAGTAGATACCAATTGAACCACCTAGTTTGTTTCTTCCTTTGGTTATGCCAAATTCTATAACTTTGTTTAGTGGCCATGAACAATTATTTGTATTAGTCAATTTTCGTCTTTATAACGAGAGTTGGGATGGGAATTAGGACTACCAATAGGGGTTTAGTGACCTAACCATGCTAAGAGGACGTTAGGACCCAATAAAAAGTCGGTACGAATCCGAGAGCAATATACCGCTACAAGGCTTAGACAATCGTAGTAATTCTAATGTTGGTATCAATGAAACTTTTAAATCGTATGCATGTATTTCTCTTTCACTATATCAATTTGATTAGATAGTTTATTTTACCGTTTTAGATAGTTTATCTTATTGTTGTTTAGTTAGTTTACTTTATCGTCATTTTATTTCCGTTCTTAGAGAGTTTACTTTATTGTTATTAGCTAGTTTATTAGTTTAGTTAGATAGCTTTTCAATATTGTCATTTAAATTTCGCTCTTAGTTAGATTTATTATATCGTCACCTGGATCAGTAAACTTCCCCGATCGGATCCGTGACAACCCGATCGGGTAAGTTGTCTGTTTCTGGTTTTACATATTGTCATTTACATATTTGTCATTTACATATTGTCATTTACATACTTGTCATTTTATTTTATGTTAGTAGTTTAGACAACCACCTCAAATGGCTCGAACTTATAAGAAAATCACTCCATAGCAATTCATAGTTAACACGTACTCCCTGAGGATCGACACCCTACTTCCCTAGTACATTCCTTATGTTGTTAGCCTAAGTGTGGGTAATTATTTTTGTATCAGGCTCGCGACAAGCACGGTCAAATTTTGGCGCCGTTGCCGGGGAGCACGGTTTTGTTTATCTATGTATTGCTGATTTTTGTTTACAAATTCTACCATTTTTAGGTGCAACCGTACCTAAATCATTACTAACTTTCTTTCTTTGTGTTTTTCTTGTAGGTTGACAAAAATGGTACGTATACTAACAAGGGAAGATCCAAGGTACCGGGTTTTTGAGCTCGCTAGTGGGATCCTAAGGGTCCATATGACTTTGATTATTCTCATTGATGGTAACCAATTTAGTGGTAAACCAAATGAAAACCCGTCACACCATATCCAAACCTTTTGTGAATTGTGTCAAACCTTTATGAGGGAGGGAATCACCCAAAACGAAATTAGAGAAACTCTTTTTCCCTTATCACTTAAGGGAGAAGCTAAATGGTGGTTCACCCGTCATTTAAAGGATGCCACAAGGCCAATGGAGTGGGAAGAGATTGTCATCGCTTTTCACCGTAGGTTTAAAACCACTATGTCAAACCTATCAATTAATTCACAAAAAGAAAGAGGAGAAGGTTTACAAACTAATGGGGGAGAGCGAAAGAAAAGTCAAGTGGAAACTTCAAATGATGTTGACACTACCATTTCCTTAGCCTGTCCCGTTCAACCAGAAGAAACCACCCCAAAATGCACTTTATATCGTCCAAAAGCTTTAAAACCATTTACCTCACTAACAACACCTTGTGAACTTTGTGGTGGGATAGGGCATGTACCTCAAGAATGTGGGAACAAACTCACACCCTTAAACCCTTTTCATCCACAATTTTGCCAAACTCAACCCACTCATACACCTCATACAATTCTACACTCATCCTTTCAAAATGATCAATTTATAGCTAAAGTAGATGTCAAGTTAAGGGAAGTAACCCAAGCCCAACATAATATGTACTCATACTTCTTTTCTAGCTTAAACTCACTCAAATCAACCATTTTGTCTCTCCAAAAGAGAGTAGAGGAGTTGATCCCATCGAGTTCTAGTCAAAACACCCAAGGGAGTGAAGAACCATCGATTGTCACAATTGACATGATTAGTGACAAACCTTGTGATCATCCTCTTGGGAATGGAAAGAGTAAGGAACCCATATTTAGGTTACCCCATGAACTTTGCAACAATCCACCACTAGCCAGACCAACCAAAGTCCCTACACGTGAGGAGACATCCCGTCTCGAAGCTTTGATCATGACATTGATAAAAGCTCAAGGGAAATTAGAAGAAAGAATTGGAGAAGCAACTTTGGCAACAAACGAAGCTTTTTCAAAATTAGAGGCACGGGTTGGCAAGATATCTAGAGAAAAAGAAGCAACCAAAGATTCTCACAAGGAACCTACCCTTGAAGAAGGGAAGATTATCATTCCTTCCAAACTTAAAGACCCAGGTTGTTTTAACATTTCTTTCACAATGTGTTTTCATAAGGTCAAAAGTGCATTATGTGATTTAGGAGCCGCTATTAGCGTCATGCCTTTTTCCTTCTATCATGACCATTGTCCAATACAAATGAAGATCACTAATACTAGACTTCAACTAGCCGATGGATCTATGCATACTCCGGCAGGAATTGTGGAAGATGTCCTCATACGGATTGGATACTTCCTCATTCCCGTTGATTTTATGTCATATTTTCAAAGAAAGAAAGGGATGACTATATTAAATTAGGAAGACCCTTCCTGAATACGGTTGGAGCTTGTATAGATGTGAAAGGAGAAAAGATCACGTTTGAAATAGATGGATCAAGTGCCACCTTTGATAAAAAGGGGAATGTATTGAGCGTTGGAGATGGCGACCTCGAAGCTTTCAAAGCTTCGGAAGCATGTTTAGAATGAGATTGCCATGGGTGTTGGCAAAAGGTAAATGAAAAATTCAAGGACGAATCCAGCTACAAGGAGCTCAAATCCCTTCATAAGGCTTAAGGACACTACAACAAATCCCTTGTTTTCTCGACGCGTTTTGGGTTGATTTTTGATGTCAAAAAGCGTCGATATTTTTATTCTCGACGCTTCAGAAAAGCGTCGAAATTTGAGGCGTCAGGAATTTTTGACGCTTTTGTATGTCAGTGAGATTGACGCATTTATGCGTCAAATATTTTGTCTTGACGCTTCGTTGTGTCACACCCATCGACGCAACCTTACGACGCAGCTTGCAGCTTTTGACGCCTTTTTGTGTCATTATTAGCTTGTTTACCGCCAACTTTAAATCAGAATGAGAGACATATTTCATCATTTTAAAGCGTCAAGAATTAACTTAAGAAACCTTTATGAGATTGCACCATGACGTGAAGAAGTCAAGACTAATAATTTTAGCATATTGACAATCAAATATTATATTTAATATTCAAATAATTTGAACCAAGTCCACATAAACTAAGAAAAAGTCTTTATTAAAGAATTATAAGATCTGAATATAGAGTACCAATAATCTTAAATACATCAAGAATGTCTTCAAAGAAAAAGAGTTTCTACAAAACTTAAATTCTATCCTAGGTAGAAGATGAAATTGCTACTATTTTCGTTGCATTGAATAATGAAGTCGGATCTTGTCATTCAGCTTTACTTGAATCATTTGAGGATTTTGGAATCTGCAAGGGGAAATAAAACAAGTAAATAAACATTGAGAATCTTTTTTAAGTATCGAATCCACCAGCAACTAAGAATTAAATTAACAATGATAAACAGATACTAAATTATTTTATCATATAGCTAATGCAAATTTCTCCGTCTTCCCTAAAAAACATTAATCACTCTATCATGGCTTTGCTTATGTCTGTGACTTATCCCCCATATTTTTGTGGCATCATCAATACTAATTTCATCAATTCTATATAAAAATCAATATTCATCGATCAATATACAAAATTTGAGACCATAACCAACCTATGATAGTGTCAACATTTACCATCATTCAGGCTAATAGTATCTTATTTCCCTAAATATTCTACAATAAAATTTGAACATTCAGTTCTAGACCAAATATCATACATTAGCAACAAAATTTACTCCCAACAACATTTGCGTGTTATAAAAGACAGTAAGTCACAATACTCTTAAACGTAATTATGAAAATTATAAGAATAGGTAGTGAAGTTAAAATACCTCAGAATTAGCCATTTGTAGAACTGTTTTTGCAAGACCTAAAGACTCAGGGGGTGCTTTTCCAGTACTCATAACATCTAAAATTTGGCCAAATTGTGCGGTCATTGTTCTCACCAGGGAGTTAGTCTCATTGTACTTGGTCTGTAGCTCTTCATTTTGTTTTATCAACAGTTTATTTTTCTCTGTCAAATCAGCCATGGCCTTCTCTGTATTCTGCAAGGCTAAACTATTTTTTTCAGTTTCGTGAAATTCTTCTTTCCTTAATATACCACGCACACCAAATATGTCACTTTGTTTCACACCAAATCCATAACCCACAGGACGTTTAGGGACATCTTCTGCATACATTAGCTTGTTAAAAGTTTTGTTCTCCACTTTTACTTGTGACTTATCAGGATTGAAGAGAGATTCGGTATAAGCATTAGCCTCCAAATCAGACTGTACAAAAAAACACTGGTAAAATTAATATTGTTGAAGACTGTAAAACCTTGAAAGTTCACAACTCTCTCCTATAATAAATATACTACTTTCTTAACTTACAAACAAAGGTAAATATACTACTTTCTTAGCTATTAGCGTCATGCCTTTTTCCTTCTATCATGACCATTGTCCAATACAAATGAAGATCACTAATACTAGCCTTCAACTAGCCGATAGATCTATGCAAACTCCGGCAGGAATTGTGGAAGATGTCCCTATACGGATTGGATACTTCCTCATTCCCGTTGATTTAATGTCATATTTTCAAAGAAAGAAAGGGACGACTATATTATATTAGGAAGACCCTTCCTGAATACGGTTGGAGCTTGTATAGATGTGAAAGGAGAAAAGATCACGTTTGAAATAAATGGATCAAGTGCCACCTTTGATAAAAAGGGGAATGTATTGAGCGTTGGAGATGGCGACCTCGAAGCTTTCAAAGCTTCGGAAGCATGTTTAGAATGAGATTGCCATGGGTGTTGGCAAAAGGTAAATGAAAAATTCAAGGACGAATCCAGCTACAAGGAGCTCAAATCTCTTCATAAGGCTTAAGGAGGGATAAAAACACAAAGTCTAGCATGACTTAAAAATGCGCTTGTCGGGAGGCAACCCGTCTTTCTCTTTACTTTTTCTTTATGCATTCTTTATTCCACTTATTAGACAATGATTTTGATTTGGACTATTTTATTTGGACTATCTTTTTGGACTTTTGGATGTAATAGTTAGAAACAATTATCGTTTTACTTATTGTTTACATTTAGAAATGCATGTTTAGTTGATAGTTTTTCGTACTTGGAATTGGAGGACTTATTGAGACAAGAAGGAGCTATCCTTGGCTCACGTTGCCAAGATTACTAAGGTTAGTAAGTATGTTCAAGGACATAGCCGAAAGGTAAGGGCAAGTAGCAAAGAAAAAAGAATCAAAAACCGGACCAGCACACTTCCCCGATCGGATCCGTGTATACCCGATCGGGTAAGTTCATCAAAGGCAACTTCTAAGCATCATCAAGTAAGTTCTTCAATTTCAAAGCTCAAAATTCTCTCAAAACCTTCATTTCTTAGTCTTTTCTTACAAAATTTGTCACTATAGTTCATCAAAGGCAACTTCTAAGCATCAACAAGTAAGTTAATTCTACTTTAGTTACTTCAATCTCTCTATTTTTTTTTCAGAAATCCAACATGAACAAACCCTACCCCAAATTTGGGGGTTCTTTATTTTGATTGAAAAACTTGTTTAAATTGGATTTCTAATGCTTCTTACATGATATAGAGTGAATGTTAGTGATTAATTAGGATACTCATGTTTACTATATGCTAAGAACTTATGCTTAAGTGATAGTATGATGCTTGAATTCATGCATACATTGGGTACATTGACGAGCTAGCGAGCGAAGTATTACCTTGGACCTATATTCGGTTCTTAGATTGTATATCATTATACACTCTTTCATTTCCGTATTTATACGGGAGATATGTCTCCCGTCTTGTATATTTCTTTTGTAGAATATTATTTCCGTATTGTAATGACCCTTTTTATTTCAGACACCTTCATTATGTATTTAAATTATTTTTTTTCTTTCCGCAAATTTGAGGGTGTCACAGATGGTATCAGAGCAACCCTGCGACCGTGTGGTGAGCCTGTGGTGGGAGTACCCGGGTCACCCACCTAGCGGGGGAGGATTCTGGGTTAGCGGTTATGCTCCCAGGCGCAACGAGGACGTTGCGTTCTTCAAGTGGGGGTGATTGTAACACCCCACGTTAATTGAAGAGGTCCATTGATTAGCTTAAATGACTAGTGCTTAAAGGGATTGAAAGTACTACTCATATCAACAAAGTGCACTTTCTTTTCTGGTCATCCATGCAAAAGAACTCAAAAGTTAAGCGTGCTTAACTGAGAGTAGTCTTAGGATGGGTGACCTCCTGGGAAGGTTCCCGGGATGTGCATGAGTGAGGACAAAATGCGCTGGAAAGGACCCGTGTTGATCTGTGGGCCATGTACACAGCCTGGAGAGCTATCATGAGTGACCGCTCCCGACCCAAGGTTTGGGCCGGGGTGTTACATTTATACTATGAACTTATGACCTTGTTGTGTTAATTAGCATTAGTACCTTTGAGTAGTGGTCAAACTCATGATTCAAGTGTATGTTGCTCATCTTAGTGACATATTGTTGTGCTTAAAAACATCCATTTGTGCTCAAAGATGGCATGACAATGTTTCACTTAGGTAGCTATGCTTGAATTTGTGCTTAAAGCTTAGTATTTTAACAGTTATGCTATCAAATTGTGTTTATAAAGAAGTGTTTTAATACTAGTTCTTTGTAGAAAATGGCACCTATAATAAGGAGATCAAAGAGGGCAAGAACCTCCAATCAAGGAGAAAGTAGTAGAGCCCAAGAAGAAGACATAGAAATGCTTGAAGCAAAAGATCAAACCGAAAATCAAGGAGATGCTATGCATGATCCTGACTTTCCGGATGTGGAATTTAGTTCAAACAAACAATGGCAAAATTGGTGTATTCTTAAAAGCAAAGGTATGAGGGCTACCAAGTTCCTCGATGTTTCTTCTTTAAGACATATGAAGCTTTATGAGCATGTTAAGGTCTTATTTAGGGGTCTGGGGATGAATGCTAGCATGAACTTTAGTTATAAGACCTACCCTCAATTAACCCTTGAATTCTTAAGCTCTTTTGAGTTACATAGGTCTAGGAATAGAAACACTATGCCTCAAGTTCGGTTTCACTTGTTTAATCATGATTATAGTATGAACTTAGAGACTTTTGTTAGACAATTTGGTCTCACCTCTGAGGACACTGTTACCTTACCTCCAGAAGGCTTTGATGTTAGCCTGGTTTGGAACACTATTTCGACTTACCCTGACTCTCATTGGGACCATGTCCCACACCAACACATCCATCATCCCGCCATTAGAATCTGGCAACGAGTCATGGGATGGACCTTCTTGGGTCGTGCTAAACCGCATTTGGTGAGACGAGTGGAGTTAGAAATTTTAGGAGGATTTTTGAATGTGAATGGTGAAGTACCATGGTCTATTAGTATTCCGTACTATTTTGCTATTCAGTTGACTAAATCCATTAATCCTAAGAACACTGCCATTCTCTATGGAGGTCTTATCACTCACCTTGTTATGCGAGTTTGTGGTTTTAACCAAGCCACCACTGACCTCCAGGCATTGACTACACCTCCCACCGAGATGGGAAATGGGTTGGATTATGATTATTTTTTTCAGCTTAACTGGTTTCGTGTCTCCCACCCACATATGATTTGGAGGATAGCTGGTCGTGATTCGGTCAAGTTGACCGCCGAGATCGACCAAATTCCATTACTTCGGCAGCGTCCTCAACTTCAATAGGGTGAGACTATCTTACCCCGACCCACTTACTTCCTTCCTGTTGGGGATATTACCCCCATTGACCCCCCTGTCCAGATTAGATCCCGCCGCCCTGAGGTAGGATCATCCTCTCAGTCGACCCATGCTATGGGCGACGTGACAGCCATGTTTGAAGCCTTAACCTTGTCCGTTAATAGAATTCAGTCAGACCAGCAGCTTGCTTTGCACCCCATTTATGAACACTTTGCTAGGCAAGGTGTGATTAGACCTGAGGGCCCCCACCCGTCTTTTTATACTTGGCCCGAAGGGGGTATGGTACTACTTTTGATGCAGGTGTGCAGCAGACCGGACCTGATTACTGTGGAACTGACTATGGCGTTGAGAGTTTTGGAGGGTATAGAGGTGATTTTAGAGATCACCAAGTAGAAGAGTACCAGTCCTTAGGAGCCAGCAACCCAACCGGGATCATTGCTTCTCGTGGTAGTTATTATTCTGCAGATGATACCTACTATACAGATGCTTCTGGATCCGCATCCGAGCCGCCTCCTTCAGAGAGGAGAGGCCGTAGCTGGTGGCCTTTGTGATGAGATGACAATGAGCTCCCCTCGTTTATACTAGCTTGGGGGAGGCTAGACATTTTGTAAGATTTTTCTTTCTTTTATTTTTAGCATTTTTAGTTTTTCTTTTTAGCCCCCTTTTCCCATTAGCATTTCATCTTGTTCTGTGTGCTACCAGCCGTTTCTCGGTTTGCTTCTGTTATAATTGCATGCACATTGAGGACAATGTGAAGTTTTAGCTTGGGGGAGGATTTGCATTTAGGACTGCATTTAGGATTGCATTTAGATTTTTACTTTTTAGTTTATTTTCTTTTAATTTTCTTAGTTCATTTTTAGTTATTATGAAAAAAAATCGAAAAAATCAAAAACACAAAAAGAAAAGATCATTTCCATCTTACATTTCTCAATTTATAGTTTTTATAAGCTGATGTTTCATTATGTTATGAGGAATTGTGCATTCATGGGGATGTCTTGTACACAGTAGGTAGAAAATTGCATTTGGACTTAATTAAGATTGATCTTGACTTTGGCAAGCTACTCATATTGTAAGGTAGAGCTTCCAGTGGTCGGTACATCTGAACCCGATCCCGGTTTAGGAGTGAGTAGTTTCTCCTTATAGTCTGTGTTACATCAAAACGCATAAGTATGGTTTTTATTCCATTTTCTATAAGTATTACTGTCATGATCTACATTTTGAAGCCATTCAATCTCTTGTTCACCTTTCGCAAAAACACCCTTCTTCCTAGCTACATTATAATATTGTCTACCCTTGTTGAGATAGTAACTGACTTTATGTGTAGGGGTGTTCTGTGCTTTTGCAACGTTCTGATAATGCCACCATTTGGTGTGAACTTGCTGTCTCGGGATTGCTGATTCCCAAGTTTCTCGAAAGAAATATTGAAAAGAGAAAAAAAAAAAGGAGCTTTGAAATGAAAAATGGAAAAGAAAAATTTTTGAAAGCTCAAAAGAAGAAAGAAAAAGAAGAGAAAAACGCTTCCATGAAAGGAAACGAAAGAAAAATTATGGGAAGTCGTAACCTGATTTGTCATGCTTTATATGCCAATATGCTGCTTTTGGCTTTGACTATTGTTGATGGGAATTGGTATGATTTGGATTAAGTATCCACTACACATTTGGTTATTACTAGCTTGACTTAAAGCTCCACATGACCAAAAATCGTTTGTCCACTTTCTTACCCAAATCTCCCAAGCCTCTTCTTTACTTCTCTAATGCTTCCTACATTATATTTTAATCATGATTAGTCTTACTTAATGATTTTGGATTGTCTACCATACTAGACTGCGGGCACATTCTTATAAGTTGTAGATAGGAGATTGTCACCTCAAATTTGAACCAATATTTCCTATTTTAAAAAAATTTGAGTGAAGAGTGTATCGTGAGAGTCCATTGTCAAAAGATCATGCAAGAGCTGAAAAGGTCCAAAGAATATTTTCTATGCTGCGCCGTTATGTAAATCTCAACCATGATTCGCACTTTCCTTCGCCCTTGTTGTTACGGGTTTGTGATTCATCTACTTGTTAGGAGCTTACTTTTTGAGATTTATATGATAGATTGATCATTGTTTGCTACCCTTGTCCTGGTTATGATTGTTATGTTTGCTTGAGGACAAACAAGGGTTTAGCTTGGGGGAGTTTGATAATATTTTGTACTAATTTATCCCCCGTTTTAGCTCGATTTCTATACGATCTATGCACTTTGTTAAGTGATTAACGAGCTAATATTGCTATTCTAGTTGTTTTGCGTGTTTTGACTCGTTTTATAGGAAATGAAGCGGTTTTGCTATATTTTCTTACTATTTGGAGCAAAGGCACTAGAATACGAGTTTTCAAGGAACCGATGATAGCCATTTCACGATTTGATTACGATTCCGCTACATCCTTCCTCGAATGGACTCATCTTGGACTTTGACTTTGTACTTCAAAAGAAAACATCAACCCAAGTCAAAGGAGGACTAGCCCAATCCCAATTACGTATTGCATTGACCAAGACCAAAGCATAGGATTCCGTGCCCAAGGAGGTAATTCGAAAAGACAGGAAAATCCATCTTGCACACTTACCCGATCGGATTTCCACTTACCCGATCGGGTATTGGAGTGTAAACTACTAAGGTTTACAAGTTTAAGCAATGCTTGATTAGGCTTACTCAAACTGAGAACAATTTCAAGCAGAAATGGATGTTGTTTTAGAGAGGGTGAATTGTTTCAACTGAAAACTCAAGGATATGACTTAGAGAAACTCCCCTACAGCAAGGCACAAGAGAAGGGACTCAAAGACTAGTTCTGAGACAGGTTTAAAGTGTTACAGCAATGCACAAACACCCTAACCTAGACTCAAACAGCAAGCAAGCTAATCACAGCAAGGCACAGATTTAACTTGACACACAAAGCAAGACACTGATCAGACACCTTGAAGATGTATCAGGCTTGACTCAAACTACAGCTCTTAGCACAAGTTTGAAAGATTTGAGGGATTTCTCAAAGTTAATTCATTCATCAAAGTCTGCTCAAAACAATATATAATACCCTCCTTATATAGGGAGGCTGATACAATGTGAACCCTTGGATGTAAAGTCCATCTAAGGGTCAGCTTTGGACTTGAACTACTACAACAGCTAACTAATTAAGGACCTCACAAGAGGACGAGTTTAACAACTAACTAGTACAGACACAAAGACACAAAACAGACTGAACAAAAAGCAATAAAGCAGTTTTTGGAGTTTTCCTTAAATGGAAATATGTTGTTCTTGTTGTCTTGCTGCTTTGCCTGGATGTTTTGTTGCTCCTTGGGACTCTCTACTCTTATTAGGACTTAGATAAACCTGCCTTGGATGAGGACAAGTTGACTTAAACAAAAGGAAGCCACAATCTGAACTTGTACCTTTTCTGCTTTAATGTTCATTGGACTCTATCTTGGGCAGCTTGTTAGTTGAGTTTTTACTAGTCTTCAAAAAGGATTGTCCTGGACAAACTTGTTGATTAGTGAGTTGGCTTGATGGTAGGCCATGGTGGGGGTGGCTGGGATGCTCTGGTGTACCTCCTTGGTGCTGGGTTTGCTGACTGGTCTGCCTGGTTCAGACTGACATTGTTTCTGTCTTGTGTGGTTAATGTGGACTGAGTTGGGACTTGGCATGGCTTGATGAGCCCTGAACTATCTTCCTCAATGACTTGGCTTTGCCTGGCTTGAATTTGGCTTGTCATGGCTTGTTGTTTGGACCTTGTGACTCGAGCTTCCATCTGAGGGGCTCTTGGGGTCATGCTTGTCTGGCTTGTGGCTTGATCATCAATGCCCCTTGGGTGAGCTCCTGCTGGAGCCTCCCCAGGTTGAAGAGGGCTTGACCTCAAGCCTGTGTCTTCCTCTCCCTCAGAGTCTTCATAGAAGGGACTAAGATCTCCAACATTGAATGTCTCATGAACTGCATATTCTCCTGGTAGATCAATCCTGTAGGCATTAGGACCTATCTTCTCTATGACATGTAAAGGACCATCTGCTCTTGGCTCTAGCTTGTTCTTTCTTTTGGAAGGGAACCTTTCTTTCCTTAGGTTGATCCACACTAAGTCTCCTGGTGCAAAGTCTTTCTTGACCTTAGGAACCTTTGCATTCTTCTTGTATAGATCATTGGTTTTCTCAATTTGTTTTCAGACTGATTCATGGAGTTTTAGCATTTGCTCCACCCTCTTCTTGGCAACATAGTAGATCTCTGACCTGCACACATTAGACAAATTCAAAGGCATTAAGGGGTTAGTACCATATACCACTTCAAAGAGGGAGTGGGCAGTGGCTGCTGATGGAGCTCTATTGAAAGAGAACTCTGCTTGAGCCAGCTTTAAATCCCAGTCTTTGAGAGATTTACTGACTATACACCTCAAGATCCTTCCTAAGGTCTTGTTAGTCACCTCAGTTTGTCCATCTGTTTGAGGATGATGGGAGGTGCTGAACAATAACCTTGTATTAAGCAACTTCCACAATGTTCTCCAGAAATGGCTCATAAACTTTGTGTCTCTGTCAGATACAATAGTCATTGGAACTCCATGTAACCTCACCACCTCATCAAGATACAGCTCTGCTACACTCACAGCATCTTCAGTCTTCCTACAGGCAATGAAATGTGCCATCTTGCTAAATCTATCCACAACTACCATGATAGAACATTTCCCTCTTGTTGTCCTAGGCAATGCTACTATGAAATCCATGCTTACATCTTCCCAAGGCTTACATGGGACTGGTAGGGGGGTGTAAGGTCCTGCTTGAAATGAACTCCTGGCTTTTTGACAAACTCCACACCTTCTGAGCACTATTTGGACCTCTCCCATCATCTGTCCACAGTCTTCTGAACCCCAAAGTGTCCTCCAAGGCCACTTCCATGCACTTCCTTGATCAATAGACTCCTATAAGAACCTCTGGGAACACAGAGCTTGTTTCCTTTGAACAGGAATCCATTTTGTAGAGTGTAGGGTGAATCAATGGTCCTTCTACCATCTTTCTGTGCTAACCAATCCTCTGCAAAGTCTGGATCTTCCTGATACATATCCTTCATGAATTAAAATCCAAGAACCCTTTGCTCCATGGTTGATAGCAGAGTGTATCTTCTAGACAAAGCATCAGCCACCACATTTTGTTTTCCTTCTTTGTATTTGCTAGAAAAGGTGAATGACTGGAGGAACTCAACCCATTTAGCATGCCTGTGACTGAGCTTATGCTGGCCTCCTATGTACTTCAATGCCTCATGATCAGAGTGTAAGACAAAAGGCTTGGGCTTCAGGTAATGACTCCAATGCCTCAGAGCCCTAACAAGAGCATAGAACTCTTTATCATATGTAGAATAGTTCAGCTTGGCACCACTTAGTTTTTCACTAAAATAGGCTACAGGTTTCTTCTCTTGGATGAGGACAGCTCCAATTCCCACTCCACTTGCATCACATTCAACCTCAAATAGGTAGTTAAAGTCTGGCAACCTGAGGATAGGTGCACTGCACAAGAGTTTCTTCATGTGTTTGAAGGCCTGCAAAGCATTCTCAGTCCAAGTGAACTCTCCCTTCTTCATGCATTCAGTGAGGGGTGCTGCAATGGTGCTGAAATTCTTAATGAATCTTCTGTAGAAGGATGCTAAACCATGAAATCCTCTTACTTCTGTGATATTCCTAGGAACAGGCCAAGACTGGACAGCAATGATCTTATCTTTATCAACTGAGATGCCTCTACCAGACACCACATATCCTAGAAACTTGACTTCCTCAGTCATAAAGGTGCATTTCTCAAGCTTCCCAAAGAGCTTACTCTCCTTAAGTATTTCAAACACAGTCTCAAGATGCCTCAAGTGATCATCCTTGCTCTTGCTGTATATGAGAATATCATCAAAGTATACCACCACAAATCTCCCTAGGCAAGGCCTAAGCACTTCTGTCATTAATCTCATGAAGGTACTTGGGGCATTTGACAGGCCAAAGGGCATGACAAGCCACTCATAAAGGCCATGCTTTGTTTTGAAGGCTTTCTTCCACTCATCTCCTTCCCTGATCCTCTATTGATGGTAACCTTGCCTCAAATAAATCTTAGAAAAGAACCTTGAACCACTCAGCTCATCCAACATGTCATCAAGTCTAGGTATAGGGAACCTGTACTTGACTGTGATGTTATTGATAGCCCTGCTATCTATGCACATCCTCCAAGTTCCATCCTTCTTAGGAACCAATAATGCAGGCACAACACATGGACTTAAGGACTCCCTTACAAACCCTTTACTCATCAGCTCTCCAACTTGTTTCTGCAGCTCTTGTGTAGCCTTAGGATGACATCTATATGCTGGTCTATTAGGTAGTACAGACCCTGGCACAAGGTCTATTTGATGTTCAATTCCTCTCAAAGGGGGTAAGCCATCAGGAAGTTCCTCTGGGAACACTTCCTTGAATTGATCAATGAGGGGCTTAACTTCTGCAGGGATTACCTTAGACTCCCCTTCCTGAACCTCCTTTGATAGCAGCATCAATACAGGTTGTTCCTCATTACACTCCTTGACCATTGCTGATTCAGACAGAAACAAGACTTCATTAAAGTCTTCAGCCACACTGAGACGCCTATAACTCTTCTGATGTGGTGGCAAGGGGGCTAATGTCACCTTCCTGCTCCCATGCTTGAAGGAATAGGTGTTGCTTCTTCCTTGGTGTATGGAGCTTTTATCAAACTCCCATGGCCTTCCTAATAATAAGTGACAGGCATCCATTGGAACCACATCACACAGCACTTCATCTTTGTACACACTTCCAATGGAGAATGGGACCATACATTGCTCCTTGTTGAGTCATCTGAGTCTGGATATTCTTCATCATCAGGTGGCCTTCCTCTGCCTCCTCATTGGCCTCTTCCACATCCTCTGCCTCTTCCTCCTATGGCAAGATTGCCATCAAAAGCCTCATTCACAGCCCTTGTGAGTTGTGTGACAGTTCTGGTTATGCCTTCTACCATAGTCTCTAAGTTGGTGATTCTCTCTTCACTCATTGGGTTGTTTTTGTGTTTTTAAATGTAGTTAGGGAAAATGAACTCACTAAAACTCTCAACCAAAAGCTCTGATAACCAATTTGGAGTGTAAACTACGAAGGTTTACAAGTTTAAGGAATGCTTGATTAGGCTTACTCAAACTGAGTACAATTTCAAGCATAAATGGATGTTGTTTTAGAGAGGGTGAATTAATTCAACTGAAAACTCAAGGATATGACTTAGAAAAACTCCCCTACAGCAAGGCACAAAAGAAGGGACTCAAAGAGTAGTTCTAAGACAGGTTTAAAGTGTTACAGCAAAGCACAAACACCCTAGACTAGACTCAAACAGCAAGCAAGCTAATCACAGCAAGGCACAGATTTAACTTGACTCACAAAGCAAGACACTGATTAGACACCTTGAAGATGTATCAGGCTTGACTCAAAATACAGCTCTTAGCACAAGTTTGAAAGATTTGAGGGATTTCTCAAAGTTAATTCATTCATCAAAGTCTGCTCAAAACAATACATAATACCCTCCTTATATAGGGAGGCTGATACAATGTGAACCCTTGGATGTAAAGTCCATCTAAGGGTCAGCTTTGGACTTGAACTACTACAACAGCTAACTAATTAAGGACCTCACAAGAGGACGAGTTTAACAACTAACTAATACAGACACAAAGACACAAAACAGACTGAACAAAAAGCAATAAAGCAGTGTTTGGAGTTTTCCCGAAATGGAAATCTGTTGTTCTTGTTGTCTTGCTGCTTTGCCTGGATGTTTTGTTGCTCCTTGGGACTCTCTACTCTTATTAGGACTTAGATAAACCTGCCTTGGATGAGGACAAGTTGACTTAAACAAAAGGAAGCCACAATCTGAACTTGTACCTTTTCTGCTTTAATGTTCATTGGACTCTAGCTTGGACTGCTTGTTACTTGAGTTTTTACTAGACTTCAAAAAGGATTGTCCTGGACAAACTTGTTTATTAGTGAGTTGGCTTGATTGTAGGCCATGGTGGGGGTGGCTGGGGTGCTCTAGTGTACCTCCTTGGTGCTGGGTTTGCTGACTGGTCTGCCTGGTTCTAACTGACATTGTTTCTGTCTTGTGTGGGTAATGTGGACTGAGTTGGGACTTGCCATTGTTTGATGAGCCTTGGACTATCTTCCACAATGACTTTCCTTGGCCTGGCTTGAATTTGGCTTGTCATGGCTTGTGGTTTGGACCTTGTGACTCGAGCTTCCATCTGCTGAGGGGGTCTTGGGGTCATGCTTGTCTGGCTTGTGGCTTGATCATCAATGCCCCTTGGGTGAGCTCCTGCTGCAGGTATGTTTGCGGCTGAGATGTTATTTGGCTCTTCTTATACCAAGCTTAAATGAGTGATTAAAGGCTTCGTCTAGGGTATGAATTTGGACGAGATGCAACAGCCATGCAGCCCTATAAAAGCCAATGATCAATACATACTGTCATACATACTTTCATACACAACTTCATACACAACTTCTTACACAATTATATACACTTTAGCATACCTTTACAGTAATCTAATAGTTTATTTCTTCCATACAAGTTTTAGAATATAGTTTATGCAATTTCTTAGTGTTTCTCTACTGTTTTTATAAGCTTTTGTTATTGGGTTGGATAATTGTTCTTTACTTTATTTCCTACATAATTTGCATTCCAATTTCGGTAATTTTCTATCCTTCACTTATGCAGTTTTATCATCATGAACTTTGATCTAATTAGTATTGTTTTCATAGTATTCTTGTTAGGAAACTCATCTAAAATCAATCTTGTCAAAACCGAAATATTGTTTAGTATGCCACCTTTTATTTTGCCTAATCATATAATCATGGAATTCATCACTAGAATCATTATTAATATAATCACCTTAATCATTGTAGTACTTATATTTTATAGTTTAATTTCCTACATCTTTTTCCTATTAATTTACTTAATCACATAAATTAGATTAATCTTAACATTGTAAGATTATCATTGTGTAAATACAATAAATAGAATTGTAGTATTGAAATGACTTACTAGTTAAAATGAATTAAAAGAAGAGTAGATACCAATTGAACCACCTAGTTTGTTTCTTCCTTTGGTTATGCCAAATTCTATAAGTTTTTTTAGTGGCCATGAACAATTGTTTGTATTAGTCAATTTCCGTCTTTATAACGAGAGTTGGGATGGGAATTAGGACTACCAATAGGGGTTTAGTGACCTAACCATGCTGAGAGGACGTTAGGACCCACAAAAAAGTCGGTACGAATCCGAGAGGAATATACCGCTAAAAGGCTTAGACAATCGTAGTAATTCTAATGTTGGTATCAATGAAACTTTTAAATCGTTTGCATGTATTTCTCTTTCACTTTATCAATTTGATTAGATAGTTTATTTTACCGTTTTAGATAGTTTATCTTATTGTTGTTTAGTTAGTTTACTTTATCGTCATTTTATTTCAGTTCTTAGATAGTTTACTTTATTGTTATTAGCTAGTTTATTAGTTTAGTTAGATAGCTTTTCAATATTGTCATTTAAATATCGCTCTTAGTTAGATTTATTATATCGTCACCTGGATCAGTACACTTCCCCGATCGGATCCGTGACAACCCGATCGGGTAAGTTGTCTGTTTCTGGTTTTACATATTGTCATTTACATATTTGTCTTTTACATATTGTCATTTACATACTTGTCATTTTATTTTATGTTAGTAGTTTAGACAACCACCTCAAATGACTCGAACGTAAATGAAAATCACTCCATAGCAATTCATAGTTAACACGTAATCCCTGAGGATCGACACCCTACTTCCCTAATACATTCCTTATGTTGTTAGCCTAAGTGTGGGTAATTATTTTTGTACCAGGCTCGCTACAAGCACGGTCAAATTTTGGCGCCGTTGCCGGGGAGCACGGTTTTGTTTATCTATGTATTGCTGATTTTTGTTTACAAATTCTACGATTTTTAGGTGCAACCGTACCTAAATCATTACTAACTTTCTTTCTTTGTGTTTTTCTTGTAGGTTGACAAAAATGGTACTAACAAGGGAAGTTCCAAGGTACCGGGTTTTTGAGCTCGCTAGTGGGATCCTAAGGGTCCATATGAGTTTGATTATTCTCATTGAGGGTAACCAATTTAGTGGTAAACCAAATGAAAACCCGTCACACCATATCCAAAACTTTTGTGAATTGTGTCAACCCTTTATGAGGGAGGGAATCACCCAAAACGAAATTAGAGAAACTCTTTTTCCCTTATCACTTAAGGGAGAAGCTAAATGGTGGTTCACCCGTCGTTTAAAGGATGCCACAAGGCCAATGGAGTGGAAAGTGATTGTCATCGCTTTTCACCGTAGAATTAAAACCACTATGTCAAACCTATCAATTAATTCACAAAAAGAAACAGGGGAAGGTTCACAAACTAATGGGGGAGAGCGAAAGAAAAGTCGAGTGGATAGTTCAAATGATGTTGAGACTACCATTTCCTTAGCCTGTCCCGTTCAACCAGACGAAACCACCCCAAAATGCACTTTATATCGTCCAAAAGCTTTAAAACCATTTACCTCACTAACAACACCTTGTGAACTTTGTGGTGGGATAGGGCATGTACCTCAACGATGTGGGAACAAACTCACACCCTTAAACCCTTTTCACCCACAATTTCGCCAAACTCAACCCACTCATACACCTCATACAATTCCACACTCATCCTTTTAAAATGATCAATTTGAAAGTCCATAGACCTTAATTAGACTCCTCTAATTAGTTGCTAAATTACTTGTTAATTTAGTATTTAATGATCTATGTAACAAGCATGCAAATATAAAGACATTTATATAAGAGAAGAAATTTCCTCACATTGATATGGAAAATATAAGGGCACAACAAGAACTCCTTCTTGTTGTTCTTGAGCTAATAATATGGATGAACACAAATAATCTCCAAGGTAGAAGATCTCCTCTAAGTTGCACCAAGATTAACCCAAATAATCTACCCTTATTATTAACTAGATAATAAGATAGATATAATACTACTAATATTATGACTATATTACTACACTAGTAACACTTAGTAAATATTAGTATTTGAGAGTTTTTAGTGAGAAGAAGAGTTTTTAGAGAGAAGTATGACAATTGCACAAAAATGAAGTAAGTATAAAATGAACACAAATGCTCATAATATAGGCCATTTGGCCGGTCCTTGTAGTCCACATTTGGACTATTATTTTGTTCAATTTGATCACATGCATTAGAGTGGAGTGTTGTAGAAAAGATGATGATTGTTTTATACTTGTTATGTCACTTTCAAAAGGTAACTAAGAAGTGTAAACATGAACAAAAATCATCACCCTTGTAACTACTTCATAACCGGCCCTCTTGGCTTAGTTAGATCCATTTTGATTTTTGATATTTGTCTCACAAATACTTATTGATCATATGGTTAATTATCTTGTATAATTAAGTGTTAATTTGATCATATAACAATTATATGACTCAATTAAATAAATAATATGTACTTAAGATTTTAAGTAATATTTTACCATTATATCAATATATAATGGGTCCCACAATGCTTGGTTAATTTATTTTACAACTCCTTGTAAATATAATTAACTAATTACCTCTATCTCAAACCTCAACTAATTTAGTAATTTAACGATTAATTACTAAGTTAAATCTTATTTAATCGTATTAAAATAAGATATAAATTTATTAGTCAATTATCGCATAATTGAAAAATAAGCTTAATCGAATTTGAGTTCTTAACTCAATTTCTAACAATTAACTCTCGTACATATCGAATATATGTAATGTACTAATTAATTGTATCGTATACAAATAATTAGTTACTATTTGGATTCCATCCTTTAGGTGTGACCGAAAGGGATCAGTTGATCACCGCCGTCAAACGACAATAACGTCAAACTCTAGTCAGCCAACCGTTATTGATTTACGTTAATCAACTGACTAATCATATATATAGTCAATAAATATCCCAATTATATCCATAATAAGATTTATTATGTGGCGCACTATTGTGGAGGACACCTACTCCAACAATCTCCCACTTGTCTGACACAAGTGTGCGTCACCAATTCTCTTGTCTCTTTATCACATCTCCCACTCAACGCAAGGTGTCTTTCAGGTCGCACTTGCGATTGACAATATCTAGAGTGGTTTTCTCGATAGGGAGAGTAACTGTCTGACCGGAAAATCTACCATAGATCTCTTTCCGAGCGTGGCCACGCATTTACAGTAACTACTCCTCGAGTGGCCTAAAGATGTTTTTTACCCAACGTGGGTGGACAATTCCTGTTGATCCATCTACTCTGTATGATGCAGATCACCATGATCCAGAAGAAGTCCATCACCTCCTTTTACGGCACGACCTAGAACATCAACCAAAACCAATCGGAAACTGCACCGACTCAGATAGCCGTCCCGCAGTCAAAAGAATTTGACTTAAGGATAAGAGAGAAGACCCTGCCACTACCAGGCCAATAAATAATTATTTAAGGGTCCTCTCAATGTCACTGTCCCGAACAGCGTGTCCCTACAGTCTTCTATGTAAATGACAGCATCTACGCCATGACCCCATGGTGCTGAACCAACCATCGATCGACTTACAATCTAGTCATTTCGAGACGTCACCTCATTGAGTGACTAGGGACAAAATACTAAGTTCGTCCTATTCACTTGAATAGGGTCCAACAATCTATTCGGATAAACAAAGTCTTAAATTTAGTCAAACTAAATAAAAGAGTTTAAAATAAAACTCGAACAATGAATGCCATTATCATATATGAAATAATTAATACAACATTCAATTATTACATATTACATAATCTAAAGGAATTCTGGCACACGTCTCAATCCCATTGTGACGACATGACCATCATGCTTAGCCTTTGATAAATGCTTGGTTAAAGGATCAGCAATGTTGTCATCTGTCTCAACCTTACAGATGTCAATTTCCTTCTGTCCCCGTATCTCTAATTACAATGATATTTCCTAATCATGTCTGACTTGGTACTAGACCTTGGCTCTTTTGCCTGAAAAATAGCCCCACTGTTATCACAATAAATTGTGATAGGATCTTTGGCAGTAGGGACTACTGATAGTCCTTCCAAAAATTGCCGAATCCACACAGCTTCCTTTGCAGCTTCAGACGCTGCAAGGTACGCTGCAAATATGTAAATTGCAGAATGTAAAACTCAAAACAGAAGACTTACCCGATCGGATTGTCACGTACCTGATCGGGGAAGTTCTCTGATCCGAATAACAACAACTAAATTCTAACTAAATACGATATTTAACTGACAATATTGAAAGCCTATCTAACTAAACTAATGAAAACTAATAAACTAGATAATAATAATAAAGTAAACTATCTAAGAACGGAAATAGAAAGACGATAAAGTAAACTAACTAGATATCAATGAAATAAACTATCTAAAATGGTAAAGTAAACTAACTAATCAAATTGAAATAGTGAAAGAGAAATACATGTAAAACTAATTAAAAGTCTCATAGATACCAATATTAGAATTACTATGATTGTCTAGGCCTTGTAGCGGTATATTCCTTTCGGATTCGTACCGACCTTTTAGTGGGTCCTAACGTCCTCTCAGCATGGTTAAGTCACTAAACCCCTATTGGCAGTCCTAATTCCCATCCCAACTCTCGTTATAAAGATAGAAATTGACTAATACAAACAATTGTTTATGGCCACTAAACATAGTTATAGAATTTGACACGACCAAAGGAAGAAACAACTAGATGGTTCAATTGGTAACTACTCTTCTTTTAATTCATTTAACTCATAAATCATTTCAATATTACAACTCTATTTATTTTATTGACACAATGTTAATCTTACAATATTAAGTCTAATTTATGTGATCATGTGATTAAGTAAATTAATAAGAAAAAGATGTAGGAATTTAGACTACGAAATATAAATACTAAAGTGATTATGGTGATTATATTAATAATGATTCTAGTGATGAATTCTACGATTATATGATTAGGTAAATTATAATGTGACATGTTAACTAATATTTCGGTTTTAACTAGATTAACTTTAGATTGATTTCCTAACAACAACAATATGAAAACAATAATAATTAGTTTAAAGTTCATGATGAAAATTGCATAGTAAAAGATAGAGAATTACCGAGTTTGGAGTATGAGTATATAAGAATGAAAGTAAAGAACAAATATCCAAATACAAAAGCTATGAAAACACTAGAGGAACACTAAGAAATAATCTATATTCTAAAACTTGTAAGAAAGTGTGCTAAAAGATATAAAAAGATGATAAGAGATATATGATATAAGATGATAATAGATAATTGGATGATTGGATGATAATTGTGTGTGATGATCATTGGCTTTTATAGGGCTGTATGGCTGCTGATCCCTCGTCCAAATTCGTACCCTAGTCAAAGCATTAAAACACACATTTAAGCTCGGTTGAAGAAGAGCTAAGTAACGTCCACTTGCAGAAATACCCGATCGGGTATATGGTAATCCGATCGGGTAAATGTGCAAGCTGGATTCTTCCGTCTTTTCGTCTTAGGCACGGAATCCTATGCCTTGGTCTTGGTCAATGCAGTACGGAATTAGGCTTGGGCTGATCTTCTTTTGGCTTGGGTTGATGTTTCCTTTTGAAGTTCAAAACCAAAGTCCAAGATTAAATCCAATTGAGGAAGGATGTAGCGGAATCGTAATCAAATCGTGAACTGGCTATCATCAATTCCTTGAAAACTCGTATCCTAGTGCCTTTGCTCCATAAAGTAGGAAAATATGGCAAAACCGCTTAATTTCCTATAAAACGAGTCAAAACACGCAAAACAACGAGAATAGCAATATTAGCTCGTTAATCACTTAACAAAGTGCATAAATCGTATGGAAACCGAGCTAAAACGGGGGATAAATTAGTACAAAATATCACTTATCAAACTCCCCCAAGCTAAACCCTTGCTTGTCCTCCAGCAAACGTAACAATCATAACTAGGACAAGGGTAGCTAACAATGATCAATCTATCATACAAATCTCAAAAAGTAAGCTCTTACAAGTAGACGAATCATAAGCCCGTAGCAACAAGGGCGAAGGAAAATGCGAATCATGGTTGAGATTTACATAACGGCGCAGCATAGAAAATATTTTTTGGACCTTTTCAGCTCTTGCATGATCTTTTTGACAATGGACTCTTACGGTACACTCTTCACTCAAATTTTTGTAAAAAATAGGAAATATTAGTTTAAATTTGAAGTGACACTCACCTATCTACAACTTATAAGAATGTGCCCGCAGTTTAGTATGGTAGACAATCCAAAACCATTAAGTAAAACTAATCATGATCGAAATGTAATATAGGAAGCATTAGAAAAGTAAAGAGGAGGCTTGGGAAATTTGGGTAAGAAAGTGGACAAATGATTTTGGTCAAGTGGAGCTTAAAGTCAAGTTAGTAATAACCAAATGTGCAGTGGATACTCAATCCAATTCATACCAATTCCCATCAACAATAGTCAAAGCCAAAAGCAGCATATTGGCTTATTAAACATGAAAAACCAAGTTACGACTTCCCATAATTTTTCTTTCTTTTCTTTTCATGCAAGCTTTTTTCCTCTTTTTCTTTTCTTTTTCTTTTCTTTTGAGCTTTTCAATTTCATTTTTTTTCATTTTTCATCATTTTTCAAAGCTCTTTTTTTTTTCTTTTTCTCTTTCACATCAAAACCCGGGAATCAGCAATCACGAGACAAGTTCACACCAAATGGTGGCATTATCAGAACATCGCAAAAGCACAGAACACCCCTACACATATAGTTGGTTACTAGCTCAACAAGGGTAGGCAATATTATAATGTAGCTAGGAAGAAGGGTGTTTTTGCGAAATGTGAACAAGAGATTGAATGGCTTCAAAATGTAGATCATGACAGTAATACTTATAGAAAATGGAATAAAAAACCATTCTTATGCGTTTTGAAGTAACACAAACTATAAGGAGAAACTACTCACTCCTAAACTGGGATCGGGTTTAGATGTACCGACCACTGGAGGCTCTACCTTACAATACGAGTAGCTTGCCAAAGTCAAGATCAAGCTTAATTAAGTCCAAATGCAATTTTCTACCTATTGTGTACAAGACATCCCCATTAATGCACAATTCCTCATAATATAACGAAACATCAGCTTATAAAAACTATAAAATGAGAAATGTAAGATGGAAATGATCTTTTCTTTTTGTGTTTTTAGTTTTTCGATTTTTGTGATTTTTTTGTTTTTTTTTTTTTAATAAAAACTAAAAACAATGAACTAAGAAAATTAAAAGAAAATAAACTAAAAAGAAAACTAAAAATCTAAATTCAATCCTAAATGCAGTTCCTAAATGCAAATCCTTCCCCAAGCTAAAAATTCACATTGTCCTCAATGTTCAGGGAATTATAACAGAAACAAACCGAGAAACGGCTGATAGCACATAGAACAGAGAAACAGGATGAAATTCTAATGGGAAAAGGGGCTAAAATAAAACGAAAAATGCAAAAGAAAGAAAGGAAAGAAACAAAATTCTTACAAAATGTCTAGCCTCCCCCAAGCTAGTATAAACAAGGAGAGCTCATCATCTCATCACAAAGGCCACCAGCTACGGCCTCTCCTCTTAGAAGGAGGTGGCTCCGATGCGGATCCAGAAACATCTGTATAGTAGGTATCATCTGCAGAATAATAAATACCATGAGAAGTAATGATCCCGGTTGGGTCGCTGGCTCCAAAGGACTGGTACTCTCCTACTTGGTGATCTCCAAAATCACCTCTATACACCCCAAAACTCTCGACGCCATAGTCGGTTCCACAGTAATCCGGTCCGGTCGGCTGCACACCTGCATTGTAAGCAGTACCATACCCCCCTTCGGGCCAAGTATAAAAAGACGGGTGGGGTCCCTCAGGTCTAATCACACCTTGCCTAGCAAAGTGGTCATAGATGGGGTACAAAGCAAGCTGCTGGTCGGACTGGATTCTATTAACGGACAAGGTTAGGGCTTCAAACATGGCGGTCACATCGCCCGCAGCATGGGTCAAGTGAGAGGATGATCCTACCTCAGGGCGGTGGGATCTAAGTTGAACAGGGGGGTCAATGTGGGTAATATCCCCAACAGGAAGGTAGTAAGTGGGTCGGGGTAAGATAGCCTCACCCTCTTGAAGTTGAGGACGCTGCCGAAGAAATGGAATTTGCTCTACCTCGGCGGTCAACTTGACCGAATCACGGCCAGCTATCCTCCAAATAATATGGGGGTAAGAGACTCGAAACTAGTTGAACTGAACAAAATAAGCATAATCCAACCTATTTCCCATCTCGGTGGGAGGCGTAGTCAATGCCTGGAGGTCGGTGGTGGCTTGGTTAAAACCACAAACTCGCATAGCAAGGTGAGTGATAAGACCTCCATAGACAATGGCAGTGTTCTTAGGATTAATAGCTTTGGTCAACTGAACAGCAAAATGATAAGGAATACTAACAGACCATGGTTCATCACCATTCACATTCAAAAATCCTCCAAACATTTCTAACTCCACTCGTCTCACCAAATGAGGCTCAGCACGACCCAAAAAGGTCCATCCCATGAATCTTTGCCAGATTCTAATGGCGGGATTATGTATATGTTGGTGTGGGACATGGTCCCAACGAGAGACAGGCTAAGTCGAAATAGCACTCCAAAGCAGGCTAATATCAAAGCCTTATGGAGGTGTGGTAACAGTATCCTCAGTGGTGAGACCAAAATATCTAGCAAAGTTCTCCATGTTCGTATTATAATCATCATTAAACAAGCGAAACTGAACTTGAGGCATGGTATTTCTATTTCTAGACCTATGCAACTCGAATGAGCTTAAGAATTCAAGGGTTAAGTGAGGGTAGGTCTCATAGCTAAAGTTCATGCTAGCATTCATACCTAAGCCCCTAAATAACACTTTAACATGCTCATAAAGTTTCATATGCCTTAAAGAAGAAACATTGAGGAACTTGGTAGCCCTCATACCTTTGCTTTTAAGTATACACCAATTTTGCCATTGCTTGTGTGAACTAAATTCTACATCCGGAAAGTGAGGATCATGCATGGCATTTCCTTGGTTTTCGGGTTGATCGTTTGCTTCAAGCATTTCTATATCTTCTTCTTGTGCTCTACTACTCTCTCCTTGAGTGGAGGTTCTTGCCCTATTTGATTTGCTTAATGTAGGTGCCATTTTCTACAAATAACTAGTATTAAAACACTTCATTCATAAACATAAGTTGATAACATACA